>ML214303.1:0-19471 GCA_004785975.1 Popillia japonica | reverse complement strand
TGCAAATACGTTCATTTTAAAGTAGTGTTTGCCTTTATGGACAATGTGTGGGAGTCCAGTACTGTGCAATGTACTGTTTACCCACTAAAACCTCCTGCCTCGCACAAAAAAAAATTACAGACGTACCTACCCAGAACCGTCTACGAAAACATCACAATAGGTACGACTGGCGGGCTATCTACCTTTAACTCTACGCTCTTGCCTGGGGCTGATTTTGCCTCGTGCGTTCCTCAGTTTCCTTCCGGGTCATGATATCCATCATCTGTGCCTCCCACGAGCGAATTTTGTTCTGAAACGCTTGCAAACTGCTGTACAAATCATTTACTAACTATCCTTGTTTTTGAAGTTTCAAACTTATATGATTCAAATGGTCTGTAACGTCGACCAGAAATGCTAAGTCACATATCCATTTTGGGCCACTCAATTCAGGTTGTGGCTCACCTTTTATTTGTATAAAATCTGCTATCTCATTTCTAAGCTCGTAAAATCGTTTCAGCATTTTCCATTTGTTTAGCCATCTGACTTCACAATAATAGGTTACGTCGTCGTATTCGACTGATATTTCATCCAAAAACGCCCTGAACTGACGAGCCCTCGGGAACGAATAAAATTGATAGTTTGTACTACCACATTCATAACATTCTGGAGTCGAATGGAATTAGAACACGAGTTCTGTTGGTGGGTAATGCAATGAAGAACTATCAAATCATGTTTTTGCACATTTAATTCGGTTGCTTTTTCATACATAATTCCGATGAAGCCTTTACGTTAGCCAACCATAGAAGGTGCACCATCTGTGCGTATACCAACTAATTTTGACCATGGCAAGCCAAAACTTGTGAATACGTTTTCAACTTCATTAAAAATGTTCTCTCCTGTAGTCGTTCCTTTTAGCGGCTCTAAAGCAAGCAATCCCTCAGTAACAGTGAACTCTTTATCAACACCTCGAATAAATATAACCAGTTGAGCTGTGTCAGACAAATCGGTGCTCTCGTTTAATGCTATGAAAACTGATTCAAAACCAGCCATACGGTCAGTCAAAGCTGTTTTTATATCATTAGTCTTCATTTCTATTCGTCTATTCTGCTATTTTTTTAAATGCATTTTTCTTTTAAGGACACAAAACACTGCAAACTTCTAACATACAGTCCTTGGATTTTGTCTTTTCTTATTTGTCCTGCAAGTGAGTGCAGCACAGGATGCTTGTCTGTTTATATTGAATGCTTTTATCATTGAAATGGATTCATTACATAGCAAACAAATAGGCTTATAATTGAATTGAAACTGGCGACCCTTTCTGGACCATCCACTCGCTTATATAGGCAAAATGAAGGAATGATCTCACTTGATTCCGCAGGAGCAAGCGACAAACCCCATATCACTCGAACTTCCTCATTTGGAGTGAGTATGAGTAAGTAGTGTAGGTATTTTTTTTAATTGGGTTTTTCAAAATGACTTGCGGGTCGGATCATATCTCACAGCGACGATGATGTTACTTGATATACATACCTACTGCCAACTTTCTTTCTCTAATTCAAATTTTAATGATTGCAAGGCATTGTTCGAGAAAGTTCTTGTATGTACTAGTTTACATTGGTATGTGATAATTTTGAAAAGTATTGTGCATAAAACTAATCTAACTAGTAAATAAAATTCGCTAAATAAAATTCCATATTTTGTATTTAATTTTTGCAGAATATAATCCAAATGCACAAAAAACTTTATATCTGTATCTATTACTTACATAATATACAACGCAATTTAACTATTCGAACAAACAAATTCGTTAATAAATATAAATTTCGCACAATAGCTCCATATAACATAAAAGATATAAATAACGATAGGTATTTATGCGCCTATTTTATTTTATATTGTGCACTACAAACATTCGTATTGTCCTCAAACAATAGCCCGTTTCAACACAAACTATATACACATAATAAATATTTATTAAATGCTGCTGTCTACATGGGCATTTCTGAAAAATAATGAAATAATGTTACACAAAAACTGAAAGCCATTGAAAACTATATCATAATAGCTAACACGGTTCAATTTTCGGAATAGTTATTAGTATATTACTAACTTTTGTAATTAACAATGACATGGCATTTTAATTAATAACATAATGATGCAGCGCACAAAGTCAACTATATTCTATATACAATAATGGTTGAATTTTGATGAGGTCGTACTGGATAATGTTGATCAATTCATGTTCACATTTTTTTTTAATTTGCTGATATTAGCTATATAATTGTGTGCGTTTACCTGCTTTGGCTTTTAGTTTCATAAAATTTCACACATCTTAAGTTCGTCGTAAGCCTGTTAAGTCGACAGTGATCGGCCAGAAGACCTACTATACTTTACTCAGCAGCCCTCATGAATTTAGGCCTTTGTTATTTTGCCAGTCGTTGCCTTGGTGATCTTTGCCACCATTGCCTGGACTTATTATGCATCCATTCGTCGATGGACTTCTGATTTGTAATTTGGTGGTATCGAAGGAAGGGCCAGCCCTAATGAATCGTTTTGACAAACCTTGTCTGGTCAGATAGCCCACTGCCTCATTTCTCTTCACGCACTTGTGGCTGGAAACCTATGGCAATGTGAGTTTCCTTGTGGAACTTCAATCTAAATTGCTGCAAGAAATGCAAATTTTAAGATAGAAAATGTATTGTTTGTCGTTTGTTAAACATTTTAAAATGCTGATTCTTAATGTTCTATACGCACTTCCATGAATGAGTTCATTGTGTGCGTATTTGTACAAAATGTCGTAGTATTTATTTATGAATATAAACTTTAACCTATTACAAAAGTAAAAGGTTGTTATTAACACTTGTCTTACAAAATTACCAACTAATTATTATATTTCGTATTGCATAAACTCACTTTAATGCATATTCAGATGTATGTAAATGAGTTTCAATGCATTAAGTAGATGTCGTAACATACTTTACATTATTAATGAAATTTAAATGCAGGCGTTCCATTAATGAATATTACTAATATACCTGTGTACTTAACACATTATCTAACTGTATACATGTAATTAAAAAGAAAACTTCTTGCTCTAATACCACCAGATGTCACAACTAATAACACCATCACAATGATGAAACGTTTTTTATTAGATGAGAAAGAAGCATATTAATTAAATTTAATTGATAAAACCAACGACGTTATTTAATCCGTTTATCTGGTTCAATCATCTTGGCAGGCATGCTTATTAATGCAGTTTTTTTTCTTATGACCCACGGGTCTCCCGTTTTGTGTAATGCATTCTTATTTAAATTGGCGATAATCGGAGGACGGATAAGTTTTTTTCCACCGTAAATACATAAATATATAATTATATGGGTCTATGTAAATATTGGGACAAACAATGATATCGAACGGAATTAAATATAATAGGTTGATATTAGGGACCGGTGGTTCAACCAGCTGGTTGTTAATTTTGTTGACTGACAAGTTATCGTTTATACAACTTGTTTAGTAAGTTGGTAGTTTCAATAAATGAATCAGCTTTTAAGCATTTGCATATTAATTTGTAAGGTAGCACTCAAGCATATGTTTCTTGTGTAATTCTAGGTCAATTTTGTATGAACATAACGAAAGGCTATCTCTCCATGCGTACATACCTAATATAGGGAAGTGTAATGGTCGTGTATAGATCGTATTTGTTGGCAATATGTATAGCTACGCCACAAAACGGCCGCCGGCGAATTTAATCTCTTGTAAAAACACAGAATTCCAACCGCAGGGCATATTATATGGGTTATAGCGGACGCTATGGATATGGGGAACAAGTTTAATGTAATATGTAGGTAGGTTAGAGATAGCGGTTTTATATGGTCAGCAAACTATGTAGCTGCGGTCATATTCGATATTATACTGAAGTTTCAGTCTAAAATTTGTTTCATAGCAGTTATAGTAGTGGAATGTTTTCCCTACATGGATATCGGTAGGTATATCCTAATGATACTGCAATTTTGTCAACATTCAGAGACTGTTGATGCGTCATCCTTGCTTGCAGAGAAGAAGACTATTTTATCCTATCATGGGCTGTTACCTCGGGAATAAAGAATAAGATAGAGATAGTATCATTGTTCCAACTGTAAAAACGCAAATAAGCTGCCAAACTACAGTATGTAAACAGGCAAGTCTGATGCATAAAATTATCTTAAATACTCTATATAATTTGACAGATGTCGGTAATGGTTTGAAGTTTACTGCAATTTGCAAAAAGTTAAATCTGAATAAAATTATCTTAAGCTTTTATTTTGACAGTTCTCAGACATGTTTTGACGGTCATATCTATAAAAATAGAGAAAAAATAACAGTTAGAGATATTTCCATTGTTCCAGCTGTCAAACCGCAAACTATAAAATTACACTTTGCAAACAGGCAAGTCGTATGCATAAGATTATCTTAAATATATACCTAATTTGAAAAATTTCGGTAATGGTTTGACGTTTAATTTGCAAACAGATAAATCTGAATAAAATTCTCTATAATGTATAGTTTGGCAGTTCTCATGCATGTTTTGACAGTCATATCTATTAAAATGGAAAGAATATCTGTTAGAAGCATTTTTATTGTTCCAACTCTCAAAACGCAAAGAAACTGTCAAACTACGGTTTGTAAGAAGGCAAATTTGAATAAAATTTCCTTAAATTTATAATTTGACTGATTTCGGTAATGTTTCGATGTTAACTACAAGTTACAAGACGATAAACTTGAAGAAAACTATCTTAAGTTTATAATTTTTCAGATTTTAAACACGAACTGCTGTGAGAAGCATTTTTATTTTTATAACTGTCGACACACAAAAAACTGTCAAACTACAATTTCTAACAAGGCAATTCTGCATAAAATTATTTCAAATTTATAATTTGACAGGTCTCAGATATGTTTTGACAGCCAGATTTATTAAAATGGGAAAAAATAACTGCTGAACGCATTTTCATTGTTACGACTGTCAAATGACTGTCAATAAAAAATTAGATCTGATTACAAACTATCTTAAATTTATAATTTGACAGATGTCAGTAATGTTTTGGCAGTTACGTCTATTAAAATGTCAACAAATAATTGTTAGAAGCATCTTTATGGTTATAACTGCCAAATGCAAAAACTATTACCAGAATTTATTTAAAAAATGCATATGATTTTATCTTAAACTTAAAATATGAGAGATGTCAGTAATATTTTGACAGTTACATCTATTAAAATATTAACAAATAACTGTTAGAAGCATTTTTATGGATATATCTATCAAAATGCAAAAAAGTGTTACCAAAATTTGTAAAAAAAAATAGGTACATTTCAGTAAAAACCGTCTTAAATTTATAATATGACAGATGTCAGTTATGTTTTGACACTTACATCTATTAAAGTGGCAACAAATAACTGGCAAATTTTTTTTCCCTTGTTACAATTCTTAAAACACAAAAAAAATTTTACTACACTTTGTTAAAAGTTAAGTTTGCGTAAACTTTTTATGTTTTATGTTAAATTTTTTATGTTGTTTGTGGTTCTTGTAAATTTGTTCTACATTGACAAAATAATAGTAGGAAACTATCGAAAACAAACAAAAAAAAATGGTTTTTTAGGTTCCTTCGAAATTCGAATTGTTTAATTTGTTTCAAATATGGCTCTAGTTCGAACCATTACAGACTTCAATTTTATAATCTTTTTGAAGTTGTTCCAGGTCGTTACCGATTTATAGATTATGCAAAGAGGAGGAAAAAAAAACAGGCCAAAAACAAGGGCCTGGTAATGACAAGGTTTCTAGTAGCGGAGACGGAGAAACCAACAAACGTGTTCCTATCAGAAAAGTGTGATTTGCAAATTTCCTGGATGAAAAAATCTTATTCCAGCAGTGTAGGTTTCGATAAAACTTCAGAAAAATTTTATCGAAGAGAGAATGCAGAGAAAATGCAAAAGTTGTGAAACTGTCGGATGCCAAATTTGCAAAATCTGATATAAGAGATCGAAGTTTTAGTTTACTAACTTAATTCTTCAAACTCCAATTATGCTAAAATTACTGGTAGGTACATATTCTTTTTGGCTGTACAAAAAACTCCAATAACAAGAGCATTCGAGAAACCAAAACTCGAATTAGATACAAAGAAATTCGAAAGGAAAATTGATCTGACAGTTTCAAAATTCAACACAAGAACTGGTACTTTGGTTTTACGAGAGTGATTTGGATGGTCCAATTTACTTCCAAAGTTTTTGCGCTCCTATAAGAAATTCATTTTCACTGCTTTGTTCCTACTGTTTCTACGAATTTCCCAGTTTGATTTGTAGATACCACAAGCACCACACAAAATAATATTCTGTTGTTACCCTAGAGTTTGAATTACTTACTAAACAACTGAAGGCAATTACTTACAAACATTTACAAAACTTTTTTTTAGGGATTTGTCAGGAATAATTCTTTCAGTATTCTCTGTTGCCCTACTTCCAGAAACTTTCCGGATCATATTTTTCTGCTTCTTCTACTCTGTCCTTTGACCGCCTATGTGAAAAAGTAAAGGTAATTCTTCTTTTTAACAATTTTGCAAACGTATTTAGTCTTCGCAGCGGCTAGGACTATTATGTCCTTACGTCTGCTAATAATGCTTCCTTATTGCTAAGACAAATCTTCTACCTATTACCACCTTCTCTATAACTCTTCCTGAATGCTGCTAACATCGAAATGCTAAAACGTACATCCACAGACATCATTTCTATCTAGATTCTATTCTAGATCATCTTTAGCTACAACTATCACTACTAACAAAAGTATATCTTGTTTGGCGATAGCAGTGAAGCATAAACTGTATATTGGTTGGCGGTCAAGAACTAGTGAAGACGATATTTGGGTTTGCCAACCCAAACATAATATTTGTGGCAACTCCTTAAAAGAACAAGGAAAACGTTAGAACTGAGGTATTTCCTAACAAGAATAGACCAAATTTTTCTTCAATCATTCCTGTTTCAAAATGGAAAAGAACTCATTGTTTTTGTGCGAGAAAGGGAAGAAGCCAGCTTTATTCTACCTCTTTTTGATAATGATGTGATAAATTTCAGTATCCTGATACCGAACGACTAAGGAATCCAGACCTTAGAGAAGAAGTAGGAAATGGTCGCTAATTGTGTTTCGCTAGATAATAAATATTGAATCTCAAACTCTTCCATAAGCCATAATCTTTTTTATCTGTTATGAAACCCTTTTTGCACATATAAGTAAATGCAATAAATTTACTGTATGGGGCTGGTAATACATCTTATCCTGATAATGCACCTAGCGACATTTTTTTTGCCCAAGAAGTTGCTATTGATGTTTCTAATGTTTTAGTGATTCTAATTTCTGTAACTGTAAGAAATTTCAATGTCGAAGACCAGTATTCTACTAATTAATAATTTATTTATGCTAACATCATCGAATATGTAACTATAACTTCATCTTTCCAAACACACAAGAATTAAAATCCTCGTGAGAAGCAATCCGAATGTAACCATCCAAGAATTCGTTGTATTCCGGCCAATTTACGTATTCGTTCCCAAACTCACACACCTTGAATGGGGCCCGCGTCGGCGGCAAAAAAAAACGAAAATATCGAAATTGCATGAGAACACTAAACAACAATAACGAATTTAAACGAGTCCCATCAGGTCTTGGCGGCGCTCACACTCGGATATATCTACACAAAAATAAACTAATTTCGTATAGCGCCTCGTGGAATCTATCCTACTGCCAATACATTTCTCCGCAGAAAGAGGGCGCTCAATACTAACTGCCACAAAAAAGCGGTGTCTTCCTAAAAAGGAAACAGGACGAGTTCTGAGATTCTGACAATTTCGACCCGAATTCCAAGAAGAAGAATCTCTTTTATAATCTCGTGTATAAGTGTAGACATGGTAGTACGGTTCTAAGCGATCGCTGCCACGTCAGAATGAATTTTCTCTCTTTGTTAAATGGATCTAACACAACAAACACACAAATGCTTACATACATATGTGTAGTACTTTAAAACACAGTGATAGAAAAACAATAACAACAAAATACACAAAATTAGCATTTATGTAAACAACAACTGGTTTGTCAAGCAAAACGCTAAAGATGACAATCCCCTTTTGTTGCTCTCTACATGTAACTGCGGACGCATATCTTCGTCTTGTTTTTTTAAATAAGAGTATTTTAATAATTAGTTTCAGTGTCCAGTAATTATGTCAGACTCCACGGCAGAATTGTTTCCTGAAAGAGTGCAGCTAGAACCTTTGACTTCCAAGGTAATGTCACTGACTTTGACTAAATTGAGATATAACATTAGGTAGGTACATTTAAAGAGTCAAAAATCTAAAAATTGCTAATAAAATAGGAAGTAATGAAGGAAAACATACTGGTCCAACTGTTTTTGATGAAGAGCTGTTTAGAGTTCTTAAGGAAGCACATATATCTACTGGGGATGGAGAAGGAGATTGTATGATTGAGCAGTCAAAAGGAAAATTTCAAAATGTGACACAAACAACAAAAGAAAACAAAGGACATTTTACTTTTTTTAAGATTGTGCAAACCTGGTCTTCAAAAACTGGAATCAAAGCAAACAAGACTGGTTGTAAGGTCTTTCTTAAGACAAGGATCGTTGAGGCAATTCGTCAGGCCTGACGCATCTTTCACCAAGTCACAAATCAGGAAATCCATCAACTAATGGATACACAATAGATCCAGGGATTGGTGGCACAGATCACCTGGGCACAGACAGGCAAAGGAGTTTCTAAAAGAACAGAAACCTGAATTCACCAGAGACCTACTAGATAAAGACAGGAAAATTGTCAAAATGTTAGTAGGTCTGTTGATAGGTCACTGTAGACTAAATAAGAATATGTACAGCATAGGCTTAGCGGAAGATGCCATGTGCAGATTCTGCAAAGAGGAGGAAGAAACCCCAGTCCATATACTGTGCCACTGCGAAGGCCTGGCAAAGACAAAGTTTCTAATTTTGGGCACAGAGTATCCCACAGCACAGAGCTGCAATCAGGAGCCGCTCTCAAGGACGTGAAGCCTCATAAGGAGGGTAAAATGAGAGGGCGCCTTCTAGGTTTACTGGAGATCACGATAGACCGAGATGGTCGCGGTGAAAGAGGCCCATAGGGCCACTCCTAATCTAATCTAATCTAATCTAATCTAATCTAATCTAATCCAAGGTCTTTCTTATTCAAAGAAATGGATTTACTATGTCAAGTGGAGTTGATAAAGTTTGTTGTGCCAAGAGCACCAAAATTGAAGACTGCAGATGAAGAATCATTGATATTTTTACTTTGTTAGGCGCTCGTTGTATTTTAGTCAGACAATGGCAGAAAATTTGTAAACAAAATTATTGAGAGCCTAGTTAATACATGGCCGAACTTCAAAATGGTGCATGGCAAATTGCGATACAAGCAAAGTCAAGGTAGTGTCGAAAGAGCCAACCAAGATATAGAGAATATGATGCAAGACCACACACAACACCTCAAAATGGAGTGAGGGGCTTAAAGTTTATTCAACTTATGAAAAGGTCTATTTTCAGTTGCCCTTCGAGACATGGCTTATCTACTTCAAGCCTACCTACTGAGGTATTGGCCAATTTAGAAACAGAAGAGAATCTTGAAGGCGCCATTTATAAAATTCAATAATGACAATAAGAAAATTAAATTGACAATACTGGGAATGGAAATCCTAATGAAACTGACACAAATCAAAATTTATCAAGTGTTGAAAAGCTTGTAGGTGATGGTGATTATACTCTCACTCACTTCGACAAGTTTACTGAGGTCATTAAGAGGCAGAGACATAAAGCCTTCCAATGTCTAGTGAGATAAGTGCATAACACAAGCCTCAAATCAGATTCATTCGCCAGTAGAAGATGGAATATTAATTTGACTTCCGGTTGCAGATACTGATTGCGGAAGAAGAGATCTCCGATCTACATATCCTTGGCGTGGGATTGGAGGTTGTGGATGATGGATGTTATCGAAGTGTAACCAGATATGGAATTATAAAGCAACTTTTCTCAATGTAATTTTTTCAAATGTCAGTTAAGTTGGCCCCTCCAAATTATTTTTTTTTAAGTTTATATACGCTATTATTTTGCACACATTTTGCACAGTTTTGCACAACCAAAACGAACCTTTGCATATCTCTAGAAGATAAGTTATGCTATATTTATTTTGGGGGGCCAACTTAACGTTAGCCCCCCCCCTCTCCCCCCGCAATAATTTTTTTTCAACATTTCATATGTCATTTGAAAGCTTGAGTTTTGCACAATTTTGCACAACCAAAACGAAGTTTTACACAGCTCGTATGAAGAAGGTATGGCTTTCCCGAGAAACCATTTCAGCCCGCCCAAATTACATTTTTTCAACTTTTTATATGTCATTTGAACGCTTGAGGTTTGCACAGTTTTGCACAACCAAAATGAAGTTTTGCACAGCTTGTATGAAGAAAGTATGGCTTTCCCGAGAAACCATTTCAGTCCCCCCAAATTAAATTTTTTCAACTATTTACTGCCAAAGGTGGCCAAAAGTATTAGGCACCCCTGAAAATATCAGTACGATGAACAATGTAATAAGAAATGACAACTGTTATGAACTAAATATAAAATGACAACATAAAGTAACACATTGAATATAAAAAAAGCTTAATCAGGTGAATTATAGAACATTTGCCACATAAGAAGTGAAACATATGCATTTTTAAAACTTTAATAAAGACATTGAACAATCTTCTTTTGTTATTATTTGAGTGAAGAAGTATTCTCCTGGTATTATAGTATTTCAACACAATCTTATTCTAACTCATTTCCGCTCGTACTGCAAGAAGAAGGCTTGTAGAAGCGAGCCTAAGGGGTGGTATCAAACGTTCAGTGATAGATGTTACTTGCTTCTATCATTTCTTAATTATTAGCCAGTTTTTAAACTCATTGATTTTAATATCTTCACAGGTATTCGGAACACCAGGTATGACAGTTGTGAGGCCTCGAGTCGGTGAAAAATACCACCCCGATTATGTAGTTAAGCACGGAGAGGAAAGCATTATGGTTTGGGAATGCATGGCTTCCGCTGGCGTTGGCAAAATGTTTGTTTCTGAAGGTCGTATGAACAACGAAAAGTACGTTCACGTGTGAGAATCTGTGTTGCGGCCTTCATTTATACATATTTTTGGTGTTACCAATATGGATGGGATCCAATTCCAATAAGACAATGCCCGTTGTCACAAATGAGTGACCATAATGCGTTGGTTTCGTGACAACAACGTTGTTTTGTTGGATTGGCCTGCCCAGTGTCCAGACCTGAATCCAATTAAACATCTTTGGAGTATTTTAAAGCGCAGAGTCAAGGGCCATACCACTACATCCAATCCAGACTTTAAAATCGTGCTGCTTCAGGAATGGAATATCATAGACTCGAAACAGTACGCAAAACTTATTAGCAGCATTCCTCAAAGAATTGCTGCCGTCATAAAGGCAAGAGCGGACCCACAAGATATTGATAAAAGGATTCAAATTAACGAATAAACATATTTAAAAGAGAAAAACAGCTTAACAGCCTTAGCCAAAAAATCATAGGGTGCCTAATACTTTTGGCCAAGGGTGTATATGTCATATGAATGCTCGAGTTTTGCACAGTTTTGCACAACCAAAACGAAGTTTTGCACAGCTCGTATAAAAAAGGTAAGGGTAAAGAAGGTAAAGGTAAGGCTCGAGAAACCATTTCATCCCCCCCCCCTCACAAATTAAATTTTTCAACGTTTTATATGTCATATGAACGCTTGAGTTTTGCTCAGTTTTGCACAAGCAAAACGAAGCGAACGAAGAAGAGATATGGCTTTGTCGAGCCTTACCTTTACCTTCTTTACTCTTACCTTCTTTATACGAGCTGTGCAAAACTCCGTTTTGGTTGTGCAAAACTGTGCAAAACTCTAGCTTTCAAATGACATATAAAAAGTAGAAACAATTTAATTTGGAGGAGCTGAAATGGTTTCTCGAGAAAGCCATATCTTCTTTATACGAGCTGTGCAAAACTCCGTTTTGGTTGTGCAAAACTGTGCAAAACTCTAGCTTTCAAATGATATATGAAATGTTGAAAAAAAATTATTTGGGAGGGGGGGGGGAGGCTAACGTTAAGTTCCCTCCCCCTCCCTCACCCAAAATAAATATAGCATAACTTATCTCGTAGAGATGTGCAAAACTTTATTGTGGTTGTGCAAAACTGTGCAAAATGTGTGCAAAATTATAGCGTATATAAACTTAAAAAAAATAATTTGGGGGGGAGCCAACTTAACTGACCTTTTTTACGAGCTAAAGAGATATGTAAATGATCGCTCCGTCTCCCACCCTCTCGCTGCTCCCTCTTTCTCTACTCTCTCTCCCTGTCCATAGTATTAAATTCTTCAGAGTTCAATGATAATACTTTTTCATGTTGCAATTCAGTAAATGAAATTTATTCAACACAATATTTCAAATGCTCTTGCAACACGAAATGCAAATCCAAGAAGAGGATTTCTTCTTTTCCTGCAACATTTATTTATATCAGAAGGAAATTAATTTTGGATGATTATAACTTAAACACAAAGAATGTACTTCCTTTAGGTTTTTTTAACTGGAATTTAAGAAAGACACACATCGAAATTGCACAACAGATGCTTAGCATATAAATCGAAATAATTCCCATACAGCATCAATAACCACTCAACAACATCGTCGAAAGTGATTTTTTTCATATCCTCCACGTAATTTCGTAACATCTCAGCTTTACCTATACGAAAAAGAAACGCACGCTGATGATTATCTAAAATTACATCTTTAATTTTATGTAAAAGGTACCAGGGCGACGTATTACCTAAAAAAGACCGGACGAATTTTCGGTTAGATAGCGTAGAAGAACGCCTGGTAAATTGCAAATTCTGTCCGAAATCGTCGTGATGCTACCTTCCGCATCGTAACCGTCGAGAGCACCCAAATAATGAAGCAGTAAAATTATGCCTACCGCTATTATAAAAACAAGACGGTAATTGATGTGTTTATGCTAAAGATAATCGTACCTGAAAACAATTTACCCTGCCTTTTTAAAATATAAAACGCGAAATTACATTAATCGTGTATCGTGTGCATGCTGCTACAACCAGTATATAAGAAATCTCTAATTTCACCTGTATTCGAGGTAGCGCATATATGCTCCACCGTATGTAGTATAATATAATCGAAAAATCTGATCACACATTATAACTTTATAATGACGGGGTACCAGACACAACCGATATAATCGTACAATTACAACCTTACTCGCATATAAAATAGCACTAAGAATTATCAACTACTTATATGAAATTATAATTTTCAACCAGCGAAACTGAGCTGCCTGGCTTGGATAGCTCGCTTTTTTCTTTTCATTTTATTATTTTTCTGTCTCCTGGATAGATATCGCTGCTTTAATCTATTTTTATTATGTTGCTGGACATTGTATATGAGATAATCTCAGAACACTGTGTAAATTCTATTTTTTTACGATGCGTAATTTATGGTATGCCGCATACGACAAGTTTGCCGAAACTTTTATCTGAAATAAAATATCAAGAAATGCAATTTTGTAGTGGCATAAATTGTTTAAATTTAACCAGTAGTCGCACGCTGACTCTCAGTCCGTGCATAGTTTAAATATAAATTTTCTAAATAACCGTTTGTAGTGTGTCATGCGCAGTACCTTCTAATTTGACATTTTACGATTATACCTAGAGTCGTTTCTAAAGTGCGGCATTGCGTTGTTCATTTTGTAAGTACATATACAGCGTTAGTAAAAAGTCCCGGAACGGTCGAATAACTTTGTTATTTGAAAATTATGATTTCTGAAATTTGGTATGGGGGTATAGTTAATATAAATGCATTTTATGCAATACAGTTTATATTTTTTTCGCATCCGGTTTAATCGGCAATACGTCCAACTTTTTTTTTTAAAACGGAACGTCCAGATTTTTTTAACACTTTTGAATGCAAAATAAAAAACTACGTTCAGGAAATATTAAGATGTTTATTTTTACTCACAAGAAAACAGTTAAAGAATTAAAAAAGTGTCCTAATACAGAAAAAACAAGGTACCTTTGAAAAAAGTTGTTGTTTAGTGTTTGCATTCTTTTTGCCGTCACATTTGACAATTTTAAAAGCGTTTTAACTTTTGCATCGCTATAAATTTACTTATTTTAGTCATTGACACATTTGAAAATGGCAGTAAAACTTACTGTATCAGAACGAATGGAGATATTAATGATGCGTGGGTACGGTGATCGTCAACGTTCTTTTGAAGAGGTTCGTATTTTGTTTAATACTGTTTATCCGGATTGTCACATTAGTAAAAGTATGATATGCCGAACAATTCAAAAGTTTGAAGTCTTTCGTCAGGTGAAGGATTTACCTAGAAGGGGACGTCCATTAACAGCAACAGATGAAGAAACTAGTTAGAATGTGTTACTTACAGTGGAAGAAAATCATCACGTGTCCACAACAGAATTAGGTCAAATTCATGAGATCTCTCAAAAATCTGCTCATAAGATTCTTAAATCAGCAAGAATGAAAGCCTATAAAATGTATCCGGTCCATGAGTTAACTGAAGATGATCCAGATCGTAGACTACATTTTTGCGAAACAATGACGGAATTGATCGAGCAGCAGCCTAATGTTTTAGATCACATCAGTTTTTCAGATGAGGCAACGTTTTGTCTCAACGGCACTGTGAACAGACATAATTGTCGCTACTGGTCAATTGAAAATCCACATTGGATTGAAGAAGTTCATACATAGCGTCCTCAAAAGGTGAATGTCTGGGCTGGTCTTGTTGGAAACAACATCATAGGACCATTTTTTATAAGAGGAAATTTAACTGGCAACGTCTACTTAAATTTATTGCGAAATGAGGTTGTTCCAGCACCTGCGGCCCTCTTTCCAAATGCAAACATAGGTGATCACCGTAATGCACATTTTTGGTTTCAACAAGATGGAGCTCCACCCCATTTTGCCCATAATGTCCGCGATTATTTGAATGAAATTTTTCCGGAACGTTAGATCGGACGTAGAGGAGCAATCGAATGGCCAGCACGTTCGCCAAATCTCTCGCCATTAGATTTTTTCTTTTGGGGTCACTTGAAATGTCAAGTGTACAAAAATCGTCCCCATAATCTTGAACAATTTTAACTGTTTTCTTGTGAATAAAAATAAACATCTTAATACAGTTAGGTTTTAGCGGATTCTTAGTTTTAGAAGAGAAATTAATTTTTAACACTTTGAGTGCCGCGTGCCCACCCGTGGGCATTTGTACTTTCACCGCTGGGACCGAGATTGTTTTTTCTTGTCTAGCTTTGTAAATTGTTTTTCTGTAATGTAAGGTGTTAACTGGATCGTTTTTTTACCCATTTTCAATCTTTCTGTTAATTTTTATTTTGTGGCCACCGGTGGTCACGTTGTCCCTGGATAAAAATTTACACTAACTCGTGGACACTGTTCCAATTTTGTTTATTTTTTGCACAGCTTCCTTTCGTTTGTTGTAGATATAAATTAAGATGGATAAAAAGTACTTAACGGATAAAAAACTGGCTGGGGAATGGGAGAACATCTCCCAAGAACTGGCTGAGGAGATGGAGAACATCTCCGAAGAGGGTGGTGGGGACTATTCTGATGATTCCATTGCTGACAGAACCTATGTACCCATCGAAAAATCTTCAGATGAAGAATTAGAACAATCAGAGGTCAGTGATTATGAGTCAGATGATATTGGAGATACTTCGAATGAAGATCCAGATGACAATAATGGGATAAAACTTGCTGCTGTTGTAAATGCAAGAAGATGGGAACCTGTTGATGGAAATAGACTAACATTCAACGTCACCCTCCAAAATACTGGCGTTCATCCAAATGTTCCAGGAAAAAAGCCTGTCGACTTTTTTAATCACTTCATAGATGATGATGTTATCCTTTTCGTTGTTACTGAAACAAATCGATTCGCAGCTCATGCTATTGCTGCTGCAAATAATTCTGGCAATCAGACACCAAAAGCGAGACTTTCCAAGTGGACTGATACCAATCTTGAAGAGATGCGGAAGTTTCTTGGAATAATAATACGGATGGGCCTTCTTTCACTGCCTCAGTTAAGAGATTATTGGTCAAAACTTTCTTTATATCAAAATGGCATTCTCCGTGTCATGAGCCGAAACAGATTTGAATTCATACTGGGTATGTTCCATGTGTGCAACAATGAGGAACAAACAAACGCAGATGATCGATTTTTCAAAGTATCTCGTCTCATTGATATGCTTCAGTTCAGGTTTCAGTCGTCCTATACCGCAGAGGATGTGATTTGCATCGATGAAAGTAATGTTCCCTTTCGGGGATGCTTGTCGTTTAGCCAGTACATACCTAACAAAAGACACAGGCATGGAATGGTACAACCATTTCTTCGAAAAAATAATTTAATATAAAATTTTCTTTATTAAACGTAAAACTAATACATATAACAATTTACAAGCAATTATCCAATAATCGTTAAAATATTTACCTATGAAAGTGAAATTCGCGGCCAAACAGCATTCTTTATGAATTTCCAGTCATTAGAAAGCTTAATCAGCAAGCAATTAGCGGTAAAAACCTGCTTCGCGGGGTAAAAGGTCAAAGGGGCGTGATAGTCGCATAGTATACCTACTGACATTTGCTATTTTGCAATCAACTAGCATTTAGAGGGAAAAAATACGATAATTTGGCTCCTATTAGACAATTATTCGAAATTTTTGTAACTAATTGTAAGTCGGCATATACTCCTTCAGAATTTTTGACGATAGGTGAAAGGTTCGACGTTTTTCGGAGTAGATGCAGGTTTAAACAATACATTCCAAATAAACCCAATAAATGTGGGATAAAAATATTTCCTCTATACGATGCAAAAATAATATTTCTGATTTGGAGATCTACGTAGGAAAGTAACCGAAAGGGCCTTTTGCTGTTAGTAACTCACTATCAGCAGTGGTCGAATGATTATGTCAAAATATAAAAGGATCATCATCATAATTGGTTCACCAGTTTCGACTTACTAGAAAAAGTAAAAAATGATTACTAAATAACTTTATTGGGAGCCATAAGGAAAAACTAAAAGGAATTACATTGGGAGTTCTTAAGAAAACCAAAACAACCAGGTAGGATCAAGAATGTATGGCTTCACTGATGGAAGCACTCTGGTTTCATATGTGCCAAGAAGAACAAGAACGTTTTGTTGGTATCCAGTCTTCATCATGACGATACCATTGATACTGATTCTGGGAAATCAGAAATGATTATCTACAACAAGACCAAAGATGGCGTTGATACAGTTGACGAACTGTGCGCCACCTACGCACACGAATACTAATGTATCAAAAGAAGGTGCGACTACTGGAACGTTAAAAGCAACAAATGTTCTAGAAGCAAAGTTTCATCTAAAGCAAAGCATTACTTCTAACATTACCAAATCAGATTTTATCCGTTATTTCACTTTTCGTATATTAATTTTAGTCTTTAGAGCCATCTGCCATCTTACTTTCTAGAGAACGCATGCTTCAGAGACTAAACTTTCGTGAGGATTAGTATCGAGTCTCCAAAAAAAGACCACACGTTGTAGTCTTCTAATTAATTAAGATGAGTATTGCGATTGCCAAGGTAAAGTCCGAAAAATGGCCCCTGCACCAATCGTAAGTACTCTTAACCTTGTGATCTGGGGTTGATTCTGTTGAAAAATCCAATTCGCATCACTTATGTTTTGGTTGGTTCCCAAACCCGTTGATCTTCGCTAACCTGGGCGAATATGGCAAACATTTAGGCGATGTGCAAAAATGACAGAAAAACCGGATGCTAGTTTTTAACAGTGAGCAATTTCTTATTCATAAAGATGATTTGCTTCCAATTTTGGCATATAACGCGACAAAAAAATTAGTAATATTATTGGAACAGCAGGCACTTGGTCTTGTCTGTAAGTTGCTAAATTCCTTGAAGGTTATAAGGATTGAATTCTAGTTTCTTTGTCGCTATTCATGGCATTGACATTTCTTACTATGAAGAGCCTTGAATTCCGAATTACATATGTGTTTTCGCACTTAGACGGCCACCTTCATGACTCAGTTTCCTGTACCATTTAATTAACGCAAAAATGCCTATAGTAGGTGCTCATGGTATTATGTTGGAATGACTCCGCTACGAGAGTACAATGAAAGAAATTTGGCTTCGGATCATGTGATTTCGACTTTGACCTAATTTCGTCATGGCATGCCGTAAAGTGGTCACCATTACCTGATACCAGATAGAGACATCTACCTAGACTTGCAATCCACGAGTCAGATGATATTGGAGGTATGTACTACTAGAACATTTATCAAAAATCATCATACTTTCTTCTAACTCTTGTTGTGGGATTAGGCATTCAATTTCTATTGGTTTCACCTTTGGTGAGCACTCTATGTGCTGTTCAGAATAGAATTGACTTTCACCACTCTCTGCTTTTTTTTGTAGTCTCACATATTGAAGTCTAGCAGCGATTGTCTTAATTTCGGGATGGTGATCCAGTACAAGATTTCTTGCTCAGTCCTTCACAGCTTTTGATAAATTCTAATGTAGCGTCTAGTTAAACTCTGCCAGACCATCAACAGCCTCATTACCCTCACATCCCCAATAACATGAACGTTCATCAGTCTATAAAAAAATAACTTCTCAATGAACCAGTTATTTCATATTATCTGCGTTCTTTACGTCCAATATCTAACACATTTCCACAAAATACAAATGCTAACATAAGTTTTGCTGAAATTAACCGTCAATATCTTTTCTTGAGAAATGTATAAATGCACCCACCACCTTCAATAGTGTTTCTTATTTTTGGGTAACTTGTTACGTAATTTTATGATACGCACTTGCAACCTTATCAGTCATATGAATATTGTTTAGTTTCTGATATGTTGATCAAGTCAAGTTTGAATTCTATACTTATTGCTACCTTGAATTAATTAATTCTTCTACTACTTATATAGGGTCATACCTATTCTTTTTGTTTTTCGCATATTATGACGTAATTTCTTGATTATGCAACAGATTTAACAGTAGACCGCATGAAAAGATATACATACAGCGTTAGTAAAAAGTCCCGGAACGGTCGAATAACTTTGTTATTTGAAAATTATGATTTCTGAAATTTGGTATGGGGGTACAGTTAATATAAATGCATTTTATGCGATACAGTTTATATTTTTTCCACTTCCGGTTTAATCGGCAATACGTCCAACTTTTTTTTTAAACGGAACGCCCAGATTTTTTTAACACTTTTGAATGCAAAATAAAAACTACGTTCAGGAAGTATTGATGTTTATTTTTATTCACAAGAAAACAGTTAAAAAATTAAAAAGTGTCCTAATACAGAAAAATCAAGATACCTGTCTATTCAG
>SMLS01000030.1:0-10213 GCA_004785975.1 Popillia japonica | reverse complement strand
CCCTGTATATTTTTACATAAACTGATGCAGATCATAATTGTGCATAAGTTGTGTTAATGTCTCTATGACTATCTGTAGTCGTTTTTGATAAAGAAGCAAAATTCAAAAAGGGATACAAATTGCATTATTGAAATACATACGTAAGTATTAAATATGCTGTAGTTGAGTAATATCAATATTATAATAGGAGTACTGTTAAGTATGTAGTAATATTAGCAAAGAGTTGGATTACTACAGTGATATGTAAATGAATAGAGTATAATAGTCTAATAGATTTTGAGTTTATATTTTAAAATTATGAAGACGAACTTGTAGACATGATCTTTGTATTCGGTGAAAACAAAAAGAATTGATTCCTTCCAAGCAGAAATTTATTCAAAAATATTCTGATAAAAAACCACCAGACGAAGGATGTTCTAATATATTCTTGGAAACGTTTACAGAAACGGAAACTGTGAAGGATAAAACAGTTCGAAACTTATAAGAACTAATGACAATGAGTTATCGGTATTATCAATGGCAACAGAAAATCCTACTTCCAGTTATAAAAAAATTAGTGAAGAAACAGAAATCTGTGAGAGATTTATTCAACAAATTATAAAATAGAATCACTTTCTTAGATATCACATTCAGGTACCAAGATCTTTCTGAAACGGACTATGAAAAACAAACGGAATTTTGTAACTGGAAGCAAACTAATCTTCGCGAAAATCGGACTTTTTCAACTGTGTTAATTACTGACTGAAGCGACAACTCACTACTTATCCGAAAAGCAGATTGTCAGCAAAGATGGTCATTAAGTATATGGGACGGTATTATTGATGATCGAGTAGTAGGTTCCCTAGAATTAGAATTAAAAGTTGAGGGTGATATTGCACTGTGACATTATCCAATCTTTAATGAACGGTAATAGCTGTGATGGTTTCAAAGAGGGTATGTTTCTATCGCCAATGACAGCTTTACGAAAATAACTACCAAGAATTGCTAAAATAGCCGTAGGTATAGTTGGAACATAGGTGTTCCGGATTTTCGTCTTCCGCCCCGAAAAATCTGCAGTCGCTATTTTATTTCAAACCAATCCATATCATGTGTCCTCCAATGTGATATTGCTCTATGAGAAAACCCTCAAGTAACCTACTTTGTTCCTACTTAGTTCTAGCGTAGTCATTGCTCTTTGCTTATTGAAATTTCCAAGAAATACCTTGCAGTGTCTCAGACGGTTCCGGTTCCACAAACGATGTTGGGTCGGTCTTCTTTGCCAATAGCTTAGCAAAAAAGTCGCTACTGATTCTAGTATGTTCTGGTAGCCTGTATAATACAAGTCTGTTCTCTCTGCCTAGATTATTTCATTTCCTCAAGTATTCCCAGACTAATTTCGAATTGATGGTGTTAGAACAATATGGCTACTTGACTGTCGGAGAAAATTGCAATGCTTTGCTTCTGATAGTTTCCCTCAAGATTCAGTTCACATCTACCAATAGCATTAATCTCTGCTGTTGCTTGGAAGATGCTGGAGTAAGTACCCATTGCCTCTGAGTATTTGGTTCCTACTCCGAATACCCCTGCACCTGTTTCCTTATCAATGGTATTTATCTTTAGAGAGGAGGGGGTAATAAATAAGTTAAGAAGTAAGCAAGCAGTTTTAAGTGAGTGACGCTACCGTTCTTCGGTCAGAGCTACCCCTTCAGTCACCGTGAGTACCATTTTCCCTCCAAAGGTAACGCTTCGTGCCATAGTGGTTCCGGTATGATCTAGTAGCCAGGATACCTGGCTTTCACCAAGGAGGCTCGGATTCGCTTCCCGGTACCGGAAGTTATATAGTACTTTCTCCATTGCTTTCAATAGAACAGATGTCAAAATGATAAATTTAGTTTGAGGTTGGCCTCATCCTCTTCCCTATTTTTTGGTATTAGGATAACTTTTGCCATTATCCAATTTTAGAGTATGTATCCCAACGCCAGACTGCTTCTTGCTATATTTACATGATGCCGTGTTACTACTCCCTGTCCTTTCTGCAGGATTATCTCATTCGCTTCTGGGGATTTACAGGGTTGCAAGGTGTCTTATCGCCCACTCCCTAGTAGGTCCCCTACTTTTTGGTGATCATTTAAATTAAGTTTCCTAGAAAACGTGTTACTAAATTTTCTATGAGTGATGTCTGTTGAGTAAGTTACAATATAATTACAGCGCGATGACGCACCTGCTCAGTTCATCTTGGCTGTGTGGGAGCGCGTAAATTAAAAAAATTCCAAATATGTCAATGGATAGAGAAAGAGGGGGATCGACACAGCGGCTGCCTACATTTGCTGAGTTGACCAAAACGGATTTTTATTTGTGGGGACACATCAAAGAACTTGTGTATTGAAGGGATCCCACAACATATGAAAGGTCGCATAATGAATGTATTTCGTAGCGTTAGTGCAGAGACATTAAGGAAAATAGGAAATTCATTCAATCATCGCTTGCATCGTTGTTTGCAAATGAATGGAATGTGTTGAGGATTGTTCAATATTAATATTGAGTTGTAGTAGCCTTGTATGTACATATATAGCATAGGTGATGTTATTTGTTGTTTGGTCGTTATCAACGTTATGAAGTTACCTATGTGAAAAATATATATTGCTGTCAAAACATTCTTTGTAAATTATTCAATAAATCAATGTATTTGCTTACAAAATAGAAGTTGTGGAGTTTAATTTCACATGGTAGCAGAGCGTAGTTACGATCTACGGACCTCTGCTTGTTTCAAATCTTGTCACAAGACTAAATGTTTCATCATAATCAATTCTTGGGCCCTGACTATATCCGTTTGCAACTAATCTTGCTTTGTAGCGGGTTATTTCGTTTTTGGTTGGTTTTTGCGTGAATGCGTTACGGAAACCATTTAGTTAAAGATGAACAACCAAGGGTGATGTTGCTGAGGAATTATGACGAAGCAATGAATTCCGCAGAAGCCAAGAATTGGAAAGATGCAATTGATGATGAAATGAAATCACACGTTAAAACAGCCTTCTTAAATGGACGATTAGAAGATGAAGTTTATATTGAACAGCCACCTGGTTATGAGGATGGCACAAACCGAGTATGTAAGTTAATTCGAAGTATATATGGATTGAAACAGGCATCGAAATGTTGGTATGAATGTTTAGTCACAAATTTAAGAAGTTGTGGCTTACGGGAGAGCAGTGCAGTCCTTGTATGTTTCTCAATGAAGATTTAGTGCTGTTCTTTTATGTGGATCATGGATTGATAATAGGTGAAACTCCATTGATTGACGACTATATTGTAAAACTGCAGAAACGATTTGAAATAATAACTGGTGAAGTTGACAGCTATCTCGGCCTAGAAATTCGGAGATTTGATGACTGTATCACAGTCAATCAAACCGCTTATGCGAAGAGAATATTGATGAGATATGGGATGGCAGACTCAAATCCAGATTCATTGTCAATAGAAGCTGGATGGACACCTGGTGATTCACCAGCAGCAGCTGATTCTGACGCTTATTGTGAAATTATTGGTAGGTTAATGTATTTAACATTAGCGACCCGACCACATCTTGCTTATGCTGTCAACGTTGCTTCAAGAGCACAAGCAGCTCCAACAGAAGCTCACGTGAAATTGGTGAACAGGATTCTGCGAAACTTGAAGGGCATCATAAATGATGGAATTCAATTCAAGTGGACACTATATACAACTATAGGTGCCTATAGTGATGCTGATCATGCAGGTGACAAATTAACAAGACGTTCTACGAGCGGCATGTTAATGAAGTACTGCGAAGGGCCTGTAATGTGGAGAAGCAAACTCCAAAGAAGCGAGTAAGTCACTGGTGTGGTTAGATCGTCTTTTGAAAGAAATTTATGCAGTGGATAAGAGCTCAAGTCCAGCGTATTATATATTGATTGACCACAGTGCTATTAAATATATAAAGAATCCAAAATGTCATGAGCTTTCTAAACATATTGACACACAATACCACTATATTAAACAATTAGTTGGGGAGAAGAAAATAATAATCGAATATATACCGGCAGAACAACAAGCAGCAGACATATTTACTAAGGGCCTATCAGCAAACAAATTATCAGTGATGAAATTTAAAATTGGGATGACGAAGGCTTAAAATATTAATATTGCGGGAGAATGTTGAGGATTTTTCAATATTAATATTGAGTTGTAGTGGCCTTGTATGTATATATCATAGGTGATGTTATTTGTTATTTGGTTGTTATCAGTTGTTATGAAGTTATGTGAAAAAAATATATTGCTGTCAAAACGTTCTTTGTAAAATATTCAATAAATCAATGTATTTGCATAAAAAATAGAAGTTGTGGAGTTTAATTTCACAGAATGAATTTTGAAAATCTCTTATTGTGTGCATTTGCTTTATTCGTTTTATTTTTTTTATTTTTTTGTACATATTTTCAATTTTGCGCTTTTGTCAAAAAAAAACTGCAGTTAGTCATGGAAATATATTAACAAATATTCTTCCATTAAAAAAAAATCTAAAAGAGTTAGTCAACATTTCCAAAATTGAATCATTAATTTTGATCACCCCGAAAGACCCTGTATCCATTGATAAAAGAAATCACCTTTATTTCAGTTTATACTTCCCATTTGTCGCAGTACTAATAGTTTATTAAATGGTACTAAAAATAAAATATCAAATATTTTCAAATATATATATATTTTTTTCAAAATATTTTTCAACAAAAATATGTAGGTACTTATTAATTTCCACTAAACAAGCGCCTCAAATACAAAAAGAAAATAGCAGCGTATAGACGCCAGTCACCTCTCCATATTCTATTTAAAAAAAAACACATATGTAATTATTGCGGCTGTTTTTAAAACAGTTCAATGGAAAAGGAGCAATCAAAGACTGGAGTTCAGCTGCAGCACCCTGTATATGTATACATCAATACAGTTGTTGTCTGCATTTCCGTTACAATCAAATGTACTTAAAGAAAAGCTCAAATTATTTTTATCTAAATGTAAGTAGTACAAGTATCTGACATGCAATAATAGAGTGACCTATCTAATTATTGAATTATTAAAAAAGTAGAATTATTAAATATATTATTATATGCAATTACTCAAATTTAACAGATATCACGTCTGAAGAAGATTTAGATTTTATTTCAAATTTAAATTTTCGGTGATTATAACATTGAGACCTTCCACGTGTTAGGCATCCGTGAAGCTAAACAATAACTGTCATCTTGAGAGGATCGTCTTCTAACTGATTCTTCGAAGCACGGGCAGAGGCAACATTTTAGAATAAGATAAAGTGTGTAACGCATAAGCGGTTGCATATCTAAGGCGTACATACTTTAATAGCAAATTGTCATACTGGTGATTTCTGAATTGCAATATTAGCATAGAATATTAAAATATGTGGTAAGGCTAAAGTTATCAAGTGATTTTTATTTAATCACTTCAATTTTAATGTTTGTTTTTAATTTCAGTATTTTTGTATAAAAACATTGTGATGTGACCCTACATGATATAACAGAAAGAAACAAAGGGAAAAGATTGTAAAGAAGCAGAATAAATCTTTTATTGCTTCCACGAGCGCCTTTCTCTTCCAGTTACTCCAGCAACTGCGACTAGGAAAACGTAAAAAATCTAATAAGAGTAGAGATTTTGTATCATACCTAGTTAAGTCTTCCTACTTTATAATCTTAAGAATTAATATGTATTGAAGTGTTCCTCGCCTTGGTTTAACTGAACTGAATAAAACCCTGATCACAATTTACAAATAAAGCCACTATATTTCACAATTACAAATTTCACATATAATTAATCTAAAATCGCACCCTTACCTTCTGTGTGTGTGTGTTTATGTTATTTTATTTCTTCTTAAATATCCTTTAACAGTACTTGGTTTAACTTCTCCTCAGCAGTTTGCAACTTTTCTTTTTATCTTTGTTTTAAATCTTTCTTCTTTTACTTTGACATGCAGACACTATTGTAACATCTTACTTTTCATAAAATATTAAATATTTCAGTTTATTTACGTTTTTGTGTTTATTTGCGTTTTTTACATCAACCCTCTTTTAATTTCAATTTAAATTCAATTTTTTTTGTTTACTTTTGGTTGCGCCTCCGATCGAATTACACTGCCAACACAATTATATTTCAATAAAGTCACCATAGAGATGTACTTTAATTTTAATTTCGATTCCTAAACTTAAATCCTGCACTGTCTCGATAACGAAGCATAATTTCATGATGTGTGAATAATCTCTTTTTTACAATCATTTGTGTATCGAAATAATTTGTTTGTTTTTATATACAGTAAAACCTGTGTTAACGGCCACCTGTATATAACGGTCACCTGTGATAACGGCCAGATTTAACATTGCAAAAATCTACAATACGAGTATTTCCATATATACAAACCTTGCAATAGCGGCTGCCTTTACAAAGCGGCCACGGCCAGACGATCCCAATATTTTATGCCATAAATGCAATAAAATTTACCTCTCAATAACGGTCGTCGTCCGTATCGAAAATTTTAAAACTCATGTATTTGTTGTTCAGTCTAAAGAAGGTGACAGAATTTACTTGTAAGGGTTTATTGTTAGTTATAATGAAACATGATAGAATTATTTTACAACAGCAGCCGATTGTCGCAGTTTCCGAAACCGCCTGTTCATTCGATCCGTTTAAGTTTATCGTTGTGTTCGTGAAGTGTTTAAATAAATCGCTAAAAAGACAACATTCGTCGCTAAAAGACAAAATTGATATTATCGAGGAGAGTGAAAAGTATAATTTAAGTTCGCGGAAGTTACCCGAAAAATTCGGAGTTGGGAAAACTCAAATTAACGATATCCTAAAAAAACAAAAGTGATATTAAAAGGATGTATGAAAAAGGTATTATGTAGTAACTTTACGATTTCAGCTTTCGTAAGAGAGCAGACATGATTTTCGTATACGGTCGTGCCAATGGTAATGTCTCAATGCACGCATGGACAGAATTAGCTGTACAACGAGTACGTGGTCTTCCTTTATCGGAAAGTAGTTTCACGAAGTCACTCGAATAATGCAGCAAATATTTTATGATTTGGTTGGTGCCGGTTTGGAAAAGATTCCTGGTAGAGCTTTGCAGCTTCTCGACTGTTGCCATTGGCACGACCACACATGAAAATCATGTCTGCTCTTTTAGGAAATGTATAATTCGCCATTAGGTACTATTTCTACGAGGAAACCATATTGTTAAAAACTTATTCTACCTATATCTCAGAAAATGTCCATTGGCAGTTGATAGGAACTTTTAGGTTAGAACTCGCACGTAGTATTAACCTTTATTTAATGACATTAACTTACCTTTTTCAAAAAAATGTTACACAGACATATTGCAATGCTGGGAAAAAACAAAACTATATTTTTCCGATTTATTCACAAGAAATTGATTTCACATTATATAGATAAATATGTATATACATATGTATGTGTGCAAAAACAGTCACAGTCGCTAAAAGAAACTTTCGGGTATATATTATTAATATTACGTATTATGAGATTATCACAAAATGTTAGGATATTTATCTACTTGAAAGTTCTTCTATAAAAATATCCTTACAAAGAACTCACCATAACTTTAACTAATTACTATTTCCGTATAATGGAAAAACTGTTCTTCAATAGTAAACATGCAAAAGCTTATAAAAGTTCATACAGAAAATATTTCTGAAGAAAAACTCTTAAATAGATATGTAACCGTATACTATAAATACTACTTATAAAGTAGAAATTCTATACGATTTAAAATCGAGTATCGTCTGGCATTTTAATGAAATATGCGATCTGATCTTGTTCAACCCGATAATCGTGTATCCAACGGCTTCCTTTTCTTAAACTCTTGTCAATACCATCTTTCCAAACGCCTGCAGGTAAATATACGTCTCTTTCTTTTACACCGGCGTGTAATATAGGAGCTACTATAATGTCATCACCGATTGAAAATTCGTCAGTTACTGCATGACAGGATGCATCATTGGCGTCCAACATCCATAACGGCCTCACAAGGGGCATTCCATACTCAAGAGCTACTCCAACATACTTCTTTAAAGCTGGAGTCACCTGTAAGTAACCGTTTCTTATTATTATCTGTTAACCTGCCTTGATAAATTTACTAGTGTTATTATTCTTCCATTTAATGATTTGATCTAATAATTGGTTAAGATAAATACAAAAAATCATCGACTATTATGAAATTAATAGCTAATATGCTTACAAACACTCATTTTCAAAATATAAAAAAACTACACTTACAGTCTGTTGGCGTAACAATGTCATTTCTTTCGCCATTTCTAACAAACTATCGTCCCCATAATTATTCGGTGAGTGCGTAAAGTGAATAACAGGCAGAAAAGTAGCCAACTGTAGCCAACGAATATACAAGTCCTTATCAGGCAGTTTCATAATAAAGCTGGAATTAAAAGAAGTGTCGCCTATTCCTTCTGTTGATTGATAATCACCACCAACAGCACCAGGTATTAAGAAAGGATAACCAACTAATCCGTAGGTTAAAACTGTAGGAATAACCTTTCTTAATCCATTCCAAGATGATTCAAACATTGGCAGTGAAACAAATGTGGGTGTTTTGGGCCGCTCTATTGCACTGTTAACACCGAAGATATTTACGGTATTCTGTAAGCTATTGATAAAATATGTTTTATACTGATCCGGATTTATCAAAGGCTTTTCGCACTGATAATAATGCGGCATATTGTAAGCAACACCCAAATCTAAATAATACGCATCAAATTTAAATGTAGATAGCAAAGTTTTCAATTTATCAACTAGCCAAGGCACAGTGTTATTGTTAGTCATATCCAAAACACCGGCACTCTGTAATGACTTATATCTCGTTAGTGCTGGAATTCTTCTATCGCTGAATCTTTCCGAAACTAGAAGGCGCTTCTTTACTGCTTCAGCAAAATTTTTGCTTTCTGTGGAAATAAATGGTTGTATAGTAAATACTATTCGAAATCCTCTCCTGTGCATTATTTCAATAGTTTCTTGAAATTTCGGAAATCGTTCTTCGTCCACTGTAAAATCTCCAATGTGTTCCTGCCAAAATTCATTTAAGAGCACATGCCCTTGTTTAAGGAACCCTAGACCAATTACGTCGTAAGTATAATTAGAAACTGCCTCTGCAATAAGAAAGTAAGTCAATTACTAAAAGGATAGTTTGTCGACGTTAGATTTATGGTAAATCATATATCAGTATCTTTTATGAGGGTTTCCGGATGTTGACAGTATCATGGTATGCACAAACAATACAATATAAAACTCGACGTTTCGGCACTAATGTAAGTGGTTTCTTCAAGAATAAAGAGTGGGTAGGGATACCAGAAAGTCACGATAACTCGACGTGTCAACCACGCTAGAGGTGGAAACCGTCTAATAGAGAAGTGCTGTTCTGCAGGGGTATGCATATACAGGGTGTCCAAAGTTACCGGTGCACTATTGCTATCTTAGTTATTTCTGTAGCTACGATTTTAGTTAAATGAGCAATCTTTTTGTGTTTTTAACGCTGATTACTATGGATTTCTTGAACAAACAATTGAATAACGCATTCCCGAGAAATTTCGAAATCTATAATTTTTTTAAATGGAACCCCTGCATTATTTGTACATATTTTGGATCATCACAATATTTTGAACAAAAAATGTCCAGTACATAACTATTCTTAACGTAAAAATGAACAAATGGGAAGCGTTCAAAGTTTAAAAAATTATTAACATGTAGGCGCTGGAAAATCATAATAAAATATTACGTTAACTGTAGAATAAAAACTACAAACACAATAATCAAATAATTTTCCTCTTGTATTACAAAATTTTGCCTAAGTTAACAAATTCTCGTAGACATTGCCGTGCTGTTCACTACATTTCTCGGCTCTCGCAATAACGCCTTGTGTGGCTTTTCTAATAGTTCGACCAGAAATATTATTTAACGTTTGCTTAATACTATTTTCAAGTTCCATCACATTTGGATGTCGCTGCTTGTAAACCGCATTCTTCACGAAACCCCAAAGATAAAAATTGAGAGGTGTCAAGTCAAGAGAGCGTGCAAGCCAATGAATAGGCGCGTTGGTTCCTATCCATTTTTGATGAAAGGTATTATTTAACAAATTAGTAGTATTAGCGAAACGTTTTTCTGAAACACATGGTGAAAGTAGACAATAAGGAGTATG
>SMLS01000027.1:0-12981 GCA_004785975.1 Popillia japonica | reverse complement strand
TACTCCATTCGAAAGGATTGCAATCGACATCGCTGGTCCATTTCCTACGACAGATAGTGGAAATAAATTTATTTTAGTAGCAATGGATTATTTCAGTAAATGGGTGGAAGCCTACGCATTACCCAACCAGGAAGCTACTACGGTGGCAGAAGTGCTGGTCAAAGAATTAGTCTGCCGTTTTGGTGTGCCCCTCGAATTACATTCCGACCAAGGACACAATTTCGAGTCAGCAGTTTTCCAAGATGTGTGCAAAATATTGGGAATCCATAAAACCAGAACCACTGCTTTGCACCCACAGTCTGATGGCATGGTGGAACGCATGAATCGAACAGTGATAAAATATTTGTCAAAAACTGTAGCCGACCACCAACGTGATTGGGATCAACAACTCCCTCTATTTCTTCTGGCATATAGAGCATCGGTTCATGAAACGACAAGTCAAAGCCCGGCCAACGTAACTTTTGGTAGAGAACTACGACTACCATGCGACTTGAAGTTTGGTTTCAAGCCCGACGAAGAAGTAGCGGGAGAGGACTACGTGTCCAACCTCAGGAAGCGAATGGATGAGATCCACAGCACCGTAAGAACTAACATCCATGAGGCAAGTGACCGAATGAAGGAGCGTTATGACATCAGAGCGGACGAAAACTCATACCAACGAGGAGATCTTGTGTGGTTGTATAACCCTAAGCGCCGTCGTGGATATTCCCCTAAACTGCAGCGATCGTGGGAAGGACCCTACGAGGTAGTCAAGAGGATTAACGATGTAATTTATCGCATCAGACGGTAGCCGAACGGTAAACCAAGAGTGGTTCACTTCAACCGACTGGCCCCATTCCTCGGAAACAACCATGAGGAAAACAGCGAACAGAATGTCCGGGTTTGTAACGTTCCAAATGCCGAGGTTACTTACGACGAATTCATGGCCAACTACGGACAAGGACGCAAGGTTCGTCATGCTGTCACGACGGAAATCCAACAAGACCTATTTCTGGCCCCCGGAAACCACGCCTTGGCACACTGCGTTGCCAAAGACCTTAAGATGCAGAAAGGAATTGCCAACGTATTTCGGCAAAAGTTTGGCGGGACCGAGAGTTTTAAGAAACAGCAACCACAAATTGGAAAAGTCTTATACCAAACTGTTCAACACCGGCCCTTGTTTTATTTGGTGACCAAAGAGTCAAGCTCCGGAAAACCATCTTACCGCACGATGTGGGACGCTCTGGAAAGTCTTAGGGAATACCTGCTAGAAGAAGGCCTCAAAAGACTGAGCATACCAAAGCTAGGATGCGGATTGGATGGATTGGATTGGAGAATCGTGAGAAGTATGATCGAAGAATTGTTTCGACATACTGGAATTCAAATCGTGGTTTGCTGTACAACCACCGAAGAACAGGAATGACGAGAAAGACCGTGCCCTGCTATTTCTTTGAGAAATCGGAATGCAGAAAGGGACCAGAGTGCCGTTATCTCCATGAAGCCGGTGAGCGGCGCTGTTCCGGAACGGAACAGTCCTAAGGAGGGGGCAGTGTTACAAATGGCGCCATCTAGTGACAGAGCAGTTTAAAATGGATTATGCAGTGCACTGTAATTATGATATATGGATGGTTCGCGTGTTTTCTGGAGACATTCTAGAGAGGGCGTTTTAGAACAGTCTAGTTTAGTGTAGAGAATTCTAGAAGTTATATTTTAAGTATATAAGGGTGATAATCTCGTATGCGGGACAGTCTTGAACTAGCGCGTAATTAGAACGGACGCTGTGAAAATAAATACGAAACGTGCATATAAATTTGTGTTAGTTAAAATAAATAGTTTAAGTTAGTGTTCTTCGTTATCAAGTAATTAATAAGTGTTAAATTAGTTTAAATAAATATTTCTGTGAAAACATTATCGCCTGAAGATTATTTAAAAACCCTAAAACGTAACAGTATTCTGCAAATATAGCTGGTTTTGTCTAGTAGGAAAATTGAAGAAGTAGTTCGAGTCCAAGTAACTATAACCCGAGACAAAGTTGTGTCCTCTGTAAATTGTGCAGCGAGGTGATATAAATTTTGAAAGAAGGGGATACAGTGAACGAGATACAAATCTGCCATGCAAAATTAAAGGCTTTGAAAGACAGTTGGTATCTGAGGTGTATAAGTATTATGAATAGTTTGAAAAACCATCCAGTGATTAAATAAAGTAACTTGCCGTCTTGCAAATGGAAGCTGAAAGGTGCTAGCTGAGTTAGGCGTCAGACAGTAAGTGACAGTACAAATGTGACCAGCAAGTTGGCAGGAATGGAATTAAGTAAAGTTAGTGGTAATGTGTTGAAGCGGTACGAATTGCGGGATCAGTTCTCTTCCAACGTTTATGATAGAAATATCAAAGATGTAGATAACCTGCTATATCTTCGTTCCGTGTTGGAAAGCGAGGCGAGAAAAGCTGTTGAGGGCATTGAGATTACAGCGCTGATTGTAAGATAGCGATCGACACCCTGAGAGAACGCTACGGAAAAACGTGAGCGATTATAGCCGCTCATTATGTAGCACTCTACAGAATAAGAGCTGCCCGAAATTGTGTCAAAGACTGCCGGGATCTCCTGAATGAGATAGAGCGACATCTCAGGGCTTTGAAATCTCTAGAGATAGATGTGAATCATAATCATCTGTGAGTAATGATTATAGAAATATTTCCGTTGGACTTGAATATGAAGTGTGGATGAGAATGATCTCAGAAAATGAGACCATTGAAAGCATAAAAAAGAAATAACATATTATTTCTGCAAACGAAACATCGAATCGGACTAAGGGTGATACAGACGACAAAGGAAATTTTACGATAGAAAACTTATATGTCCAAGCAAATAGAAGGCGTGTGGATGACGCATTTGATAGAACGGATAGAAAAAGGCGATTCGAAGGTAGATCTGACTAGCATCAGTCATCAAACTTGAAGAAGAGACAATGTTGAACTAACTTCGTTGCACGCGTACCGTATCCCAAAGGAGGGCTATGACTTGTCCATTTTGTGGTGAGTCATTTTAATGACAAAGGACAAATGTTTTATGTGTCATGTCGGAGCGAACACAAAGAAAACTACGGTTTGGTTGTGATGCGTCAGCAATGGTCAAAGACAGTTACAGTTTAAACGATCTAACGGGACTGTTGATATAATTTAGAGAGCATGCGATTTGAATAATTGCAGATGTGGAGAAAGCATCCTTACAAATAGGGCACATAAAGGGCGATGCTCTGTGAAAGTTGTTAGAGTATTGGGTGCTGTGTAAGCACATAAAGGGCGATGCCATGTGAGAGCAGTTAGAGTATTGGGTGTTGTGTAAGCATATAAAGGGCGATGCCCTGTGAGAGTAGTTAGAGTATTGGGTGCTGTGTAAGCACATAAAGGACTATGCCCTGTGAGAGTAGTTAGAGTATTGAGGTGCTGTGTAAGCACATATAAAAGGCGATGCCCTGTGAGAACTAGTGTAGAAGGCATTGCTCTATTAGAGAGAGAGCAGTGCATTTTGGAAGGAGTTTGAGCTAGTAGTAGCAGTAGTTCAGTCGAATGACTTGTGAGGTGACAATGATAGGTAGATGATGTACGATATGGTTAACAAAGACTAATTTCTCTACATATTCAGTTAGTAGTTTACTCCTTTTTTTCTCGTTCATGCGCCAGCCGAATACTTTTGCCTTATATTCGGCGATGAAGTCCGCAGAATATTCGGTATTCGGCAGAATATACTATTCGTTGCAAGTCTAATATGTACAGCTTCTACCACAAAAAAGTTAACAATCTGAATCGCAATATTAGTTATACAGGGTGTAACAAAATAAGTGTAAAACATTTCAGGGGGTTATTCCTCATCGAAAAAAAGATAGGGTCTTTCATATAAAGAAACTTCATTGGAGCATCCCTTGTTAAAATACATCCCCTTAAAGGGGGTACATAAAATTTGTTTTACAATTTTTCTCACAAACACTAAAAATGTAATTTATTTGGTTTACCCCATGGTTGTAAGGGGTGGAAAACGCAACAACGACACACAATTATTAATTCAATTTCAAAAATTTACAAACTGACAGCGTGATACCAATTTAATTGTCACTATCACTAATAGCGACCTACTAAATAAATTAGTTTTACATTTTCATTTTATGACGATGTATCTCTGTAGTTGTTCGTAAAATAATATTTTGCTGCGAACTGATTAATTTTGGGCAAAAAATTCAAGCGACATTTTTTGTATAGAATGAAACAAGTTATTAGAAATAAATTTTTAAATGGTAAACAAATAATAAGACAAAAATATATACAGTACAAAATACAAAATAAAATGCACAAGATATACAATTAACTCGACGTTTCGCCACTAATGTAAGTGGCTTCTTCGGGAGCAAAAGGGGTTAACTGGGGTCACCGTAACTCGATGTGTCAACCACGCTAGTGGCGAAAACCTTCTGGTAGGTGAGGGGCGTCAGAAGATCACGGTAACTCGACGTGTCAACCACGCTAGAGGCGAAAAGTTTCTAACAAGGAAAGACCGATTTGCAGGAGTATACCGGTCGTTTTGAGTCATAGGATATTTAAAACGGAGAGGAGGTGAAGGGAACTACGTCCACACCAATATTGTAGAGTACACCGTTCATAGACTCATATGCGTCCCCACTTCTTAGCGAATTTTCATACCCCTTACCTCTTCACGGCTTTATTTATCCTATTTCTCAAAACGACCGGTATATACGACTGTGCAGCGATGCGGATCAGTGAACACTAGCCGTTGAAGCGGAAAGGACCGGTTTCCAAATGCTAGAGAATTGGTAACCATCGTCGCGATTGAGATTCTGCGGATGTTTTTTGATCTCGATCGCTTCCCTTATCTTTCGAGGAAAATAGTGTTGCGACTTACTTACGACAGATGTCTGATCAAAACAAATTTTGTGACCCGTGTCGAGAAAATGTTCAGCTAAGGCTGAATGCGCTGAAGACCGCGTCTTAACGTATCGTTGATGCTCTTTGATCCTGGTTTGAATTGAGCGTCCGGTTTCGCCAATGTATACTGAACCACAATCGCAGGGAATTTTGTAGATGCCTTTACAGGAGAGAGCATGACGGGCGTCCTTGACTGAGGGAAGAATTTGCGAGATTTTGTTAAGAGGTTTGAAAGTGGTTTTTATGTTTTTCTTACGAAGAATTCTGCCGGTATGATCAGTAACGCCGTGAATGTAGGGGAGAACGGTGGTAATATGATGAGTGTTAGTTTCTGGTGTCTTTTTAGGAATTCGTGGATGACAATGCCTGTGTATGACTTTTTGTATGTTGCTGGAGCTATATCCATTCTGAAGAAGAGCTGTTTTGACGTGTTGGTTGATATTATGGGGTTGGGAAATTGAAAATGCTCGATGAACAAGGGAGCTGATCAGTGATTGTTTTTGTGCTGGATGATGATGCGATTTGGCGTGAAGATATCGATTCATATGCGTGGGTGTCCTATACACAGAGTGTCCTAAGTGACCATTTTGCAAACGAGTAACCAATACATCCAAAAAGGGTAGGGAACCGTTTGTTTCAATCTCCATCGTGAATTTGATGTCAGAGTGTTGACTGTTAAGAAAATCCAAGAAGGTTGGAAGGGTGTCTTTGCCATGAGGCCAGACGATGAACGTGTCGTCAACATACCTTAACCATGTTTTCGGTTTCAGATCAGCGTGTTCTAAAACCGTGGATTCAAAAGCTTCCATAAAAATATTAGCAACCACCGGGGAAAGGGGAGAACCCGTAGCGGCTCCAGAAGTTTGTTGATAGAATTTTTCTTGAAAAGTAAAATATGTTGAAGAGAGGCATTTTTCGACCAACTTGGCTAGATCTGGAGATTGATTGTCTTGAATTAATAACTGATGAATTATACCGAAAGAATCGGCGATGGGCACCTTCGTGAAAAGTGAAGTAACATCGAAGCTAACAAGAAGATCTTCAGGTTCGATAGAAATTTCAGAGATGAGTTTGACGAAGTGAGAGGAATTTAGGATGTGGGATGAAGATTTCCCTGTGTATTTCTTAAGGGTGCTAGCAAGAGTACTTTACCATATGCCTCGTGTGTCGACGATCAACCGAACTTACGGTCCTGTCACACAGTGTCAAGTATTTTAGTGTTTTTTTCGTTGAGTGGAAAGTGTAACATAGAGATTGTTTCGGGAATACAAAGCAAAGGTAGGAAATCGTCGGTATATAGAATAATTGTATGAGTTTTGGAAAATAAGCTTGTATTAGATACATAAGTAGAAGTAAGGTTAGGAAAATACCTATCACGGGAAGAATAACAAACATCGTAAAGTACCGAGGGCGACATCTTTGGACGCGGGGTTTTGGCTAGCGGTCTCAGCGGGCTGAGAGCCGAATTAAGTAAGTTCGAAGCATACTGCCTGACCGACGCTGAGTTCCTTCGCGGTTTGACGGCGGAGTGCGGTGACAAATGGAAAAAGAGAAAAAGCGCGGAAGGGATATAGAAAATAAATAACTTGAAGAGCCGGTTGAAGAGGGAGCTGCGGGTATTTTCAAAAAAAGCAAGAAGATAATAAGATCGCCAGAACAAAGAATTGCTGAAAAAGAGAGAAATAAAAAACAGCAGCAACCCTGTGTTAGTTCAGAAAACAGAGAAAATAGGGAGAATTCGGAAAGTATGGAAGAATTAAAGGAATTGATGAAGCAAATAATCCGAGATATGGCACAAAATACCAGTGACTTAAAAGAAGAAATAAGGGAAATCAAGCAGGAGATGAAAAATAAAGAAGAAAGATGGGAATTGGAGAAACACCAATTAATGGAAAGGGTTGAAATATTAGAAAATAAATTGGAAATAGGAGAAAAACTGAAAAGGAAGAACAATATTGTATTAAAAGGAGTACGCATAACCGAGGGTGAGGAACGACAGGAGGTAGAGAACTTTCTGGCTACAAAGCTACAAATCCCAACAAGAATAGAGAAAGCACGGGTACTAAACAATGATAAACGTTTCCCAATAGTAGCAGCAGAGGAGGGAACGTATGACGAGAAACAGAAAATAATGAGGGGAAAAAACAAATTAAAAGGCACTACTATATATATAGACAACGATCTAACTAGAGAAGAAAGGTACATTCAAAAAGAGTTAAGAAACATTGCCAAAGAAGAAAGAGGTAAAAGGAAGTCAGTAAAAATAAAGTATCAAAAATTATTAATTAACGGAGAAGTTTACAAATGGAATAGGTAGGTAAATGGAGTCCAATTAGGGGAGCCATTAAGAACCGAGTCAAAAAACTAAATAAAGGGAAGAAGGAGGAAAAGCAGATAACGTCAATGGCAAATAAATGGATAATGAATAAGGATAAGCGATCAACACAAATGAATACATGGAAACGAAACAACTATAAAAATGAATATCACAGAAGTCATTGGGAACAGCGGAAACAAGAAATTGCAGTTAAAGCCCCGAAGATGATGAAGATTGGAACATGGAACGTAAGAAGTGCGAATGAAGAAGGCACAATAAAACATATAATGGCGGCTACGAAGAGATACGGTATACAAATTTTAGCGCTTCAAGAGACAAAACAGAAAGGGAATGAAATTATAAACTTGGGCGATTTTACAATATTTAACAGAGGAGGAACCCATACCAGGCATTTTGGTACCGCATTTATTGTAAGCAAGTTATGGTCAGAAAGAGTGGTGGATTTTAAGCCAATTACCGACAGATTGTGTTTAATAAGACTAAGAGGTAAAATCGTAAAATTAGTTTAATTAATTGTCATGCTCCAACGGAAGAGAAAGAGATCGAAGAGAAAGACCTATTTTATGAAAGAGTGGATAGGACAATGAACGAAATACCCAAGTATGATTTCAAAATAATTTTAGGGGACTTCAACGCAAAAATTGGCAGGGAGGACTGCTATAAGAGTACTACAGGGGGTAAAAGTAAACATGAAAAATGCAACGACAATGGGAAAAGATTAGTACAGTTAGCAATGGAAAATGGATTGAAAATAATGAGCACACATTTTGACCACAAAGATATACACAAAATTACTTGGGTGTCGCCAGATAAGAAAACACAAAACCAAATAGATCATGTCTTAGTAGAGGTCAAGCATTCAAGGACAGTTAAAGATGTTAGAGGGTATCGTGGAGCGTATGCAAATACAGACCACTTCTTGGTAATTATGGAAATGAAACAGGAGCTCCCCCAGATGGCGAAACCTAAAAACGAATGTGTAAAGAAATATAATGTGAGAGAACTACAAAATAACGACGTGGAAGAAATATTCGAAGAGGGGGTGACCAAGAGGTTACAAAGAGAGGTAACACCCACGGACATAGACCAGGCATGGAATATTATAGAAAAAGCATTACAAGATATAGGGCAACAGCTGCTGAGTAAAAGAAAAGAAGGGAAGAAAACAGATTGGTACAATACTGAGTGTAAGAAGGTATGTGAAGAGAGAAACAAGGCTAGACTAAAGATGCTCAAGGATTGTTCGGAGAGAAACATAAGCCATTTTAAGGAAATGAGAAATATAGCTAAAAGAACCTGTAGAAATTGTAAAAGGCAATACCTAGACAATAAGTTAAGAAGTGTAGAAACACACTACCAAGCCAAAAACATCAGAAACTTCTATCAAGAGGCAAAGAAGAATACGCAGGGCAAGATGAGATCACTGAAGTACTGCAGAAACGAACTAGGCGAGTTAGTAGGAAACATCGAAGAGAAAACAGAGGTATGGGCACGATATTTTGACAAGTTACTGAGTGGAGATACCTGTGAGGAAGAAGCCCCCGTTGTAAATTTACAAGTCAACGTAACCGACCAGAGCACAACTCTAGAACTGACGGATCAGGAAGTCAAAGAAGTATTTAATAGACTAAAAAGTGATAAAAGTCCTGGGGAAAATGGCATTCCTGCCGAGTTTCTAAAGAAAGGTGGATTATACTTACAGGAGCGAGTTATAGAAATTATAAAAGCAGTGTGGAGGGATGAAAAAATGCCATATAGATGGAAAGGTGCAGTGATATGTCCGATACACAAAAAAGGAGAGATTACGGTATGCAGTAACTACAGAGGGATTTCCCTGCTAGACGTGTCATACAAGATACTGGCAACACTTATTAGAAGTCGGTTGGACAAATACAACAATGAGATCATTGGAGAATATCAGGGAGGGTTTAGGGAAGGCCGTTCTACAGTAGACCAAGTATTTACTCTAAAACAAATACAAAGTAGCAGCTATGAGCAGGATCTGAAATTGCACATCCTTTTTATAGATTTTAAACAGGCTTATGACACAATTATCAGAACTAAGCTATATGAAGCAATGATGGATCTCGGCATTCCGACGAAAATTATAAGACTGGTACGAATGACGATGGAAAATACCAGAAGCAGGGTAGCCGTAGAGGGGAAACTGTCTGGTGCTTTTGAGGTCCATAGAGGTTTACGACAAGGTGATCCCCTCTCGACAACGCTCTTTAATATAGTGCTTGAGACAATAATTAGGAAAAGTAGAATTCAAACAACGGGAACTATCTACCAGCACAAACACCAAGTCATTGCTTACGCAGACGACATAGCGCTACTAACCCGATCAGAGACAGAATTAATAAGAATAACTACTAGCCTAGCCAGTATAGCAAAGGAGTATGGACTATATATTAACGAGGACAAGACCAAGTACATGTGTATAGATGGGAAAAAATCAAGAGAAAAAAACAGGGAAAAAAAAAATTATGTGTGACAGCAACAAACAATACAGTTTTGAAGAAATAGAAAAGTTTGAATACCTGGGAGTAACTGTGACAAACCGCAACGAAGAAGACCACGAAATAAGCAAAAGAATTGGGAAAGGAAGTAAGGCGGCTGGCGCTATGAGAAGTTTGCAAAGGTCGAAATTGGTATCAAGAACAGCAAAGGTACGATTGTACACAACGGTAATCCGTCCAGCAGTGATGTATTGCTCTGAGTTATGGGTCCTTAATAAACAGGAGGCAAATAAACTGGAAGCGTGGGAAAGGAAAATGTTGCGGGGAATCTATGGCGGTATTAAAGATACATTAGGGAATTGGCGACGACGAACAAACAAAGAAATTACAGACATGTACGGTAAATCCATTATAACCCAAAGTATCAGGGCACAGAGAGCAAGATGGTTGGGGCATGTAGTCAGAATGAATCCAAACAGAATTCCGAGAAGAATCCTACAAAGTGGAGAGGGAGGAAAGAAAAAGAAGGGACGACCGAAGAAGAAGTGGCTGGAAGCAGTGAAAATAGACCTGAAAAATAGTGGAGTCAAGCTGTGGGAGGAGAAAGCCAGAGACCGGGATAAATGGAGAAAAATTGTGAAAAACATTGAATACACTACCTACTAAGGACCAAAGAAGCCATGGGCCGGCTCGGCCTGTAGCGCTGATATATATTAGCGAGATATTTGGCTAGGTTGTAGGTGGGAGAATCTATTGTGTTAACTATAGGTCGGAATGGAATGTTTTCTTTATGAATTTTTGGAAGACCATACAACCGGGGTGGTTTGGATTCCATAGGTATTATGCGTTTTTGTGTTTCTGGAGGAAGGTTGGACAATTTGATCAATGAAGTGATTTGACGTTCGAACTTGGAGGTGGGGTCACGAGCTAAGGGAGTATAAGTACCATCTTGTAGAAGATCTGACATTTTCTCTACGTACTGTGACCTATCCACGATGACAGTGGCGTTTCCTTTATCAGCGGGAAGAATGACTATGTGTTTGTTGGCGCGGAGAGAATTTAGGGCTGTACTTTCTACTTTGGTAAGATTTTCTTGAGGAGGCTTGGCCACTGAAAGACGTTTGGCAGTTTCAAAGTGAATAGTGTCTGCATCTTCTTTAGGAAGTGTGCGAAGTGATGACTCTACTAAGGATATAATTTCTTCTTTTGGAATACTCTTGGGAGCAACTGCGAAATTTAAGCCTTTGGATAGAACTAACGTTTGGGCCTCGGAAAGGGGATGTGAAGATAGGTTTTTGACTATTTTTGATGGTGGAAGGTTCTTAGGTGGTTTATTTGGGGCGAGCAACTGGAATTTGCGAATATGATTCTCCTTAAGACGATCTGAGGTTCTTTGAGCTTGGATGAAAGAAATGCGATCTAATAGGGACCAATCGTCTGCAGACAATATGTTGGAGAGTTCTAGATGAAGAGCGAAGAGTTTCTTGGAAATGAAATCTAGTTCATGTCGGGAGGATTTGATTCGTTCACGGATGAGTGCTAGACTGGCTCGTCGTAGAATATTCTGAGATGAAGAAGTGGTGATGTGATGAGATAATTTGAGAAATTTGGGAATAACTTGATGGTCGCGAACGGGACGAGAAAGTTAGAGTGCACAGAAGTGTAGATAGTTTGAGACGAAGTTTGGAAAAGGTTTGGGTTTTGCGGAAAATTTCCTCCCCGTGGAGGTAAGTTAAATGGTATCGAAGGCTTCCACGGCCCGAGTCTCTATAGTGAGGGTTTCCGGATGTTGACCGTGTCATGGTTAGTAAAATATATACAGTACAAAATAAAAAAAATAAAATGCACAAGATATACAATAAACTTGACGTTTCGCCACTAATGTAAGTGGCTTCTTCAGGAGCAAAAGGGTTTAACTGGGTGGGTACCAGAAGGTCACGGTAACTCGACGTGTCAACCACGCTAGAGGCGAAAACCTTCTGGTAGGTGAGGGGCGTCAGAAGGTCACGGTAACTCGACGTGTCAACCACGCTAGAGGCGAAAACCTTCTGACAAGGAAAGATCGATTTGCAGGAGTATATATACTCGACACGGGTCACAAAATTTGTTTTGATCAGACATCTGTCGTAAGTAAGTCGCAACACTATTTTTCTCGAAAGATAAGGGAAGCGATCGAGATCAAAAAACATCCTCAGAATCTCAATCGCGATGATGGTTACCAACTCTCTAGCATTTGGAAACCGGTCCTTTCCGCTTCACTGATCCGCATTGCTGCACAGTCGTATATATACTCCTGCAAATCGGTCTTTCCTTGTCAGAAGGTTTTATATATAGATAATCCGTGGATAACGTAAATACATACCATTTTTCTAATTCAATGTAATAAGTTACTACCAACGATAATACAACAGTTCAGCTACCCAGAATTCTGACATTTAAAATTAACCACATTTGACAGATAAGTAAATAATATTAAGCTAAGCCATACGTTTTTCAAATATACGTAATTCATAGCTACCGCTAATAAAAAGTATTTTGAATCATATATAGTACATACAACTGTATTTACGGAAGATTCATCATTCACAAGTTTTGAAATATTTTATGTCCTCTATGAATTTGGTAAATTGTTTATGAAAGTTGTGTCGGCGACCTTCCTTGATTTATTAGTTTTCAAAGAAGAGAATGGGTATGGCAGTTCCATTTATTTCATTAAAACAAGTTTTTGCCCCATCTAACCGCTGTACCGTAGACTACTAACCCAAAGTTCCAACCATTTTGGTTGGCTCGCCGACATTGCCAACGTTCACCTCATACCGTTTCCGCAAATGTTATGTTTTATGTTTTTATGGTGTTGTTTTCTTATCGTGTTGATAAGTGTATATATGTATATAGTTTTTTGAACTTTTTCTAAATCATTTTATGAGCCCATTTTATTTTTAAAAGGTACTATAGTACAGTGTTAAAAGATATGATTCAAATTAATAATGTTTTAATTTATTTCAGAACAATTTTAGGTTAAATCGTTTAGTGTTTGTACAGTTTGTGTAAATATATTTCAAAATGCATGTGACAGGTAGTCAATAAATTAAAAAATGTATTGTCGCGAATTCTAAAGGCGAAACATCAAACAGGTACGGAATGCTTTTTATATTAACTCAATAAAATTAATAAATTGTGTGTAGATATAGGTTTCCCGTGAAGAACGAACAAATTAAGAAAATTTGGATAGATCGCATTAATAATGATGAACTATTTCATTATTCA
>ML214302.1:80879-97320 GCA_004785975.1 Popillia japonica | reverse complement strand
TTTTCGCTTTCGCTTGTTTATTTTTTTGTTTCTGTCGAAAGGTTTCCGGTATCGGTTCAAGTTAGCGAAGACGCGGTATTTCCCAGGATAACTCTCATTACGTTTAATGCGAAGGAATTTCCCAAAAGTGCACTAATCCCCAGTCCTTACAGAGGCTATAACGGTGAACTAAAAGCGTTGCGGTAGGTAAGTATTTCGTAATATCTGAGTTAGTGGAAGGTATAAGCGCTGTTACGACTTCAGGAGGTTGGCGAGATAAGGTCCCTGCCCGACTGCTATATAGCGAGCCGCATTTTTAAACATTAGACGGTCTCAGGTAGTCCGGTCGAAACGGTGCCACTATTATAATATAGCGCCAAAGCAAAAGGCTTCAGTTTAACGAGGTCGATTCTCTATATCAGTGCTACCTCCATCACTTTCTCCATCACTTTCTTCCTGAACATCAGCTAGGTAACATCCATATAACCATGCAACTAGTACAGGTTCGTATTTATTTATTTACTTATTTAATTCATTCAAGGTTGTTCGCGTAAATGTTACGAAATTGGTTAGTGGAGCTTGTTAATTGTTGTATAACTCCGCGATAATATCTATTTTTATAATTTAAAATTTCTAATTGTGTAATTTTTTTTTTTACGTTTTGCAGATATTTCTCGTAACTTGTATCGTTGCGACAACGCTGGCCATGCCGCAGAATCGACCGCAGGTACCTGAAGAAGCTATCGATAGGGCCCTGAAGGATACTAGATATTTGATGAGACAGTTGAAGTGCGCGGTCGGTGAAGCACCCTGCGATCAAGTTGGTCGCAGATTGAAAAGTAAGTGTACTTTGTGAGTTTTTTTTCGACGCGTATTTATAGAGGGTAGGAAAAAATGAATTTCAGTGACGCGTAAAAATATTTTTGTGTGTTCAGTGTTATATTATGTTTGTCGTTAAGAAGTGCACAATTTTCTAGAGTTAAGATCAACTACATCGGTAGGTTTTGAATATTTTTTTAGAATCGCTTCTTAAGTCAGTTTTGCTGTGCTTAAGATAATTGTAATCCTTGCTTTGTTGTATCTTGTGAGCCAAAATTGAGAATCTTCCAAAATTAGTTAATCAGTTGACAGCCAGGTAACTTTTTGCTATTATCAGAGGAAGCTATTTGCTTTTTTAATTAACGACAGAATCAGAATCAATATCTCCTATACTTTTTCGAATTTTTCAAGATTACATTATGTGGTATTAAATTAGATTATGGTAAATAGTAAATATTGGAAGAGGTTTATTTACTGCGTCCTCAATTGAATTTCATTAAATTATGCCACCCACACAGAATACATTTCTGTTAGCTGACTTCATAGTATTCTTTGGTTTTCCACAGCAATTACGTAGGTACATATGTATACAGGGTGACTATGAGAAACAGAATATGTTTAGTTGTGAGTGCATTAGATAGTGGAAGCGGATAATTAGGTAGTGAAGCTATGGTATTTCTGTCAAAAGCAGTGGAAGTTATAACACACCCCATTCACTTCAATATTAATCAATTGTTGATAAAATGGAACCGATTTTATACCGATTCTAAACTGCTTGGCCCTTAAAGACGTCAGGCAATGTTGGTTCGATGCCATTCAACAATATTCAGTCTCCTCAATTGCTTGACGTTGATCAGAATCTACTTATAATTTTATTCTAAATTCTGCCAGTTTGTAGCAGCAATTGACTCATTTTATGATGGTTTAACATATTATTTCCGTAGGTGTTTCGTTTGCTGATAACAGTTCTTTATTTTTCTCGTTTTTGTTTGATATATTCTTTTTCAACTTTGTTCAAGTTTTGTTTGAAATTTTTGGACAATTTTCTTACTTCTCATTTTTTTTTCTTATTTTAGTTGATTTAATTGCTATTTTTATTTTTTTTGACTATCAATATCATTGATCATATGCACATACGCATAAAACAAAAAAAACTAAAAATAATTTACTTAATTACATGTCTAGCTCTAAGACAATAAAAGATATAGTTGTATCTTCACTGCTTTAAATTTGTTTTCTGGGTTTAGTAGAAGTACTTAAAGATGTAATTCATTACGAATAAATCTATACCTATATACATATTTATAAAATTATGCTGCAAACAACCTATAGTCGGATTTATAAATTTTGTCCGTTAAGTCATTAACACTATAGTTAAGTAAAGATATAAATAAAATATTCATCACCAATCACCATCAAATTGTATTAGTGAGAAATGCCAATATGACACAGACATAGGTTGTTGATTAAAGAAGACATACGTTTAGATGTTATTCATGTTGGGTGTATACAGGGTGTTAATAAAGAAACTTTACACATTTTGTTAAATGATAGAGAAAAACCCTAATACACTCGTTTATTTCTGAGATACGGAATTTAAAAAAAATGTACAACAAACAACTTATTCTGCACACTTGAAAGCTATCGCATTAGATGTTCGAAAAGATTTATATACGCTCTCGATTGTATGTACCTTCATTTCTTAGTTGTTGGCAGCCATCTGCTATTCTCTGCCAAAGTTCAATCTCTGTCCTAATCTCCACAAAGTAAACGATATCTTTTAAATATCCTCAGCGATTTAAATAGTTCCTAAAGATATGCGAATAGTGGGCTGGAGCCCCATCATGCATAACCTCGTTTAAATTCTCAGGTAAAAAAATTAGGTGTAAGTGATTATTCAATCGATTTGGCAAATGAATTGGTCCAATTAAAAATCATCCGCAATGCCTAACCATGTACAAACTTATTTATCGTATTGAATATCAGTGTAGATATTAGATTTTCTTTCTTATTATGATCTCGATTACTCACCTAAATCTGTACACCCTGTAGAAGTGAACGAAGACAGAAATGTCGCCACAAGCTACAATTATTGTCAACGATGTGATTTATACTGACATTACTCATGACGTAGCGAATAAAATCCATGAATCCGACTATAGGTATTCTATTAACTAATTTTGTGACAGCTTGACAGAACTAGTGCCAAACAAACGCAAACAGTGTTGTATTTGTCGGGGCGATATATTTTCCAGTCGCACTACATTAATTTTGAGTTAATTTAAATTCTCTAATTTGTTTATTTCTACTGTAGCTGATGCAGCTTGTTCAAAATGTATTAAAAAGTTTGGTGTGAATAACCTTTTACTTAACGTATAGGAGTTCTAGATAATGTTGCAAATTGCGTCACAATTCCTAATTCACTGTCATAACTTTAGTAATAAAAATCAGAAAAGCTTGTCAATATTGCAAATAATACCTTTAAATACATATTTAACCATCAAACAAGACTTACATTTCGATTATTACACACACGGACACTTGGTTAAATAATATGTTTAAATATTTACTCCCACAATTATCATAATTATACGATTGGTAAATCTCTATCTTCCTTACAAAGGCTAAATTTGTGTCAATCATTTTTTTTAAAGATTGCAGTTAAGATACCTCTTTCAGCTGTTAAAGGTCAAGTGTTACAAAGTAATTAGAATCATTAGAGTACATATGTATAGGTATTGAATTTTTTGCTTTAGAGTTAAACTAGGCACTGAAACGCAGGCTCCTTATAAGTAAGGTTGCAATAGTTTCTCAGGAATGTTTCCAAGACATATCGAATACAAGAAATATTTTACTTAACAGTAATAGTTCTCCGATAATTATTTTGCCATTGTATATTAGTACATAAAGATTTCACTTCCATAACGTCTTCCAAGAATTAAATAAAGGTTCTGTTGTATATCTGTTATTTAGAAAATCTGTGAAACATGCGAAAACGCAGTTATTAATAAAAGATTTATTCCTTAAGGTTTAATTTACAGAGAAAGTTAATGTTAGAATTAGTTGCTACTGTAGGAAATAAAAAAAAAACAATAGGGTATAATTATTTAAAGCAGGAAATCTAAATACCGTAATTAAAAGAAAACGTGTGTCCTATAAAAATATGACTAATGTACAGGTCGCCTATGATATTTTAATCTTGGAATAAATATTACCTCCATTCCTAACTAGTATATATTTATGTCAAGTATTAATTTCCGGTTGTCAAGAACAATGTTTTTTCATCTTAGATCTATGCATGTGAGATTTATTTTCATTATAGTCCACATAATATAATTTATAAGCTACGTTTTTATTCTGTTTTGAATTAATTAATTGGACGATATAGTTGAGCTTAGTGTTCTGATTAAATTGTTTGTGCCTACGACGTAATAAACAAGTACAAACAATATGACATTAAAAAACTCTCTAATACCAAATAGAGTCGTTCATAATCGCGCTTCATTCAATCATGTACAGTGAACGCTAATGTTAATCCATATAAAGCGCTACAGACTAATACTGTTGATGCGCGGACCTAAATTTATTCAATTTTCGACGTTGGTATTACCGTTAGTACCTACATACAAGCAAATGATGTAACGACATTTAAAATCATGGCTAAATAGCATAGCGGTGTATTTGTGCTTAAAATTTAATGAGCATATAACAATATCAATGACTACAACAACTGCTAGGCCATTTTAACTTGTGTCTGTAAACGTAAAATGTACAATCAAGGCCAATATAATCTAACTTAAAAATTAATCTAGAAACTTAGGATTTTCGCCATTCTTGAAGATTTTGAAATTACTCAGGAAATGTTCTGGAAGCAACGGAAATCACTCTGACGCCAAAATCATGACGTACGCGTCGGTAAGCGAATTAAAAGGTTCGCGGTCGGAGAATTTTCCTTTCATTAGAAAGCGAATCTTGGTATTCTGCACACGTCCACGGCTATCCGCGATTCGCTTTCAATTTCACAGTTATTGGATCGCGTCTGCTCGCCCAGGTAAATCAATTTGGATGTGACTAATGTCGTTCGTAAGGATCGGCTGGTTTGTCGTTGTGTTCTTCGGGTTTCTCTCTCTCTCCGTGTGGTTCTTTTCGTTTACTTTACGATTGGGTGCGAGATAAAATCCGTGCCTGTACTCGTATTTGGTTGGTTTTCTCGTTATTCGGGGTGCATAATTTTGTTTACACGGACGTACGTGTTAGAACGTTTGGAATTTTGACGACTTTGAGGATGTATATTATCAAAGTAAAGAAATTTACCAAAGGGGGTGTAACTGAACTAATTCACATTAATTTGGGATAATTTGAAATTACATGGCCGAAAAGATACTAATACGAGTGCAGAAATTTTGGAGCCACCCTCCCAAGAAACAGGTGCAATAGCAAAAATGTAATAACTGAAATTAAAAATCTAAATATTAATCTAACTTCTTCATCATTTCTGAGAAGACACATTATAGTAAAGGTTCTACTTTTTACCATTGCACCAATGTTTCCTATTCGTTGTCTTACAGACTCGTTTGCAACCTTTCCGTGCAACAATATTCGTCACTCTTCCATTGAAACTGAAGATGTTTGTAGGACTTGTAAGTTTTTCAGATCTGTTAAAACTCTTTGGAGATTGTGAAGGAAAAAGGCACTGGATAAGCTAATACTCGAAGCATGATGTTGCTTCATGAACAACTGGAACCAATGCATTCTAGTTTTTTTTATTTCTTCTCCAGCTTTGTGAAACAATTCAGTGAAGCCAACTTATAAGCTAGTTTACAAACATTGTTGGTAGTCTCAGCATGATGCTTTTTTCAATATACATATCTGGCGCATTCAGTAGAAACAAACAGTTTGAGATGCATTGGTAGCACTCTGATTGATGATTGGTCCTCTCTAGAGAAACATTATAACATTTCTTTCTCTTATATGTAGTTTAGGATCAATATTATTTAGGGGAAACGTAAACAAGCCATTAAACATTTCGTTGTACTCGAACTTTTCTTTAGCGTTGCCAGAAACCAACTTAAAAAAGATGTCTAACAATGGGAAGCAAATAAGAGAAAGTCCTCTGGGAAAGCACGCCAACATTTGCAAGGCAAACCATGCTAAATCTACCCTTCTTTGATATTTATTTGAGAGGGGAGCACATAGATTGAGATATGGTGAACAATCCATAATAATACCATGAATCCCGAACTCTCCTCCGACAAACTCTTCAATGTTGTCCTAGATTGGAATGAGTGGAGAATAGAACAGAAACCTGTAATTCGACACCAGACTGGTCAAACAGATTGACACAATTCTTTTTTTCTGGGCGAAACCTTCACGCAATCTGCATGTGCCAATTTCTCATTTGCTTGATTCTGTATCCACAACTTGCCTGGCTTCGTTTGGAAATACTCGACAAACTCTTCAATGTTGTCCTAGATTAGGATGAGTGGAGCATATAACAGAAACCTGTAATTCGACACCAGATCTGGTATGCAGACTGGTCAAACAGATTCACACAATTCTTTCATTTTGTTGATAAACCTCCACGCAATCTGCACGTGCCAATTTCTCACTTGCTTGATTCTGTATCCACAACTTGCTTGGTTTCGTTTGGAAATACAACCCACTACAATAAATGCATACAGCGTCTTCATGGTCTTCGACATTCTCTTCAATTTTCACCTGTTCCCAAATTTTGCGTTACCGTTTTCCGTTTCGTACTCAGCTCCAATTTTATACGTTCTTCTTGAGCTCTAGCTTTTAGGTCATCAATATTTGGTGTTGAATTCGATGCTGTGGGGGCTGGAGGAATGTCTTTAACAGAAATTCGGATAATGTTTCAGTCAGTTCCATTGTTGCGGGGGTGTTCTTGGAGGTTGCTGTTGTAGCTAAAGGTTTTCAGCTTCAGCAGCAGCAGGGCGAATTTCTGTTTGACAGCATTTTCCATTCTAACACCTCATACGTATACTTCGCAGAACAGTTTTCTTCAATGATAAAAAAGACATCTAAAGGCTGTAATAGGTGACGCAATTTGATGAACTGTTCTAGCCATTGGCAGTAAAGTTCTCCGACCACATAAACCAAGAGTGCTAGTTGGTGCATCATCGATTATTTCTCATTTCCAATTCTTTCTCGCAAATATTAGAGACGGTGATATAAAAATGGCAATAGGGTTCACAGCAAACAAATGTGGTGGGGATCCCACGTTTGGCTCTTCTTATTGTTCCTATCTGCTTTCTTCGTCTTGTTGCTAAAATTGTTTGGGGACGTTGCCCGTCGTTATAGCAGAGTCATTAAGTTTGAAAATACGGTCAGAACTGATGGCTGCTTCTTTGAATCTGAGGGTTATTGAATCCTTCTGCGGGGGCTGTCGATATGGTTTCAGGAGTTCGAGGACTTATGCTAGGATTTCTGGTTCTAAAACTGATTAGTTACTCCCAACCAGTCAGTTTTCTGTAAATATGTGCGATGCTGTATTCGGGTTTTTCCATGTTGATGTTTTACTCTTAACATGGCATGGTTGGACCAAACGTGACAGCTATGTACCAAACTATATAGTTGAGTAACAAATTGGAGGGTTTAGCAGTTTTTTTGAGATTTTATCAGAAGAAATTTCGATTATCAATTTCAAAATATTAAGCACCATGTGCTACAGCAATTAAAGGTTTTAATAATTTACATTTGTTCCAGGTCTGGCTCCTTTAGTCCTCCGAGGTGCTTGTCCACAATGCAGTCCTGGTGAAGTTAAACAAATCCAGAGGGTCTTAGGTTACGTCCAGAAAAATTATCCACGCGAATGGAATAAAATATTACAACAGTACGCCGGATAAATCGATCCCAAAAGGATCAATTAGTACAAAATTAATCCCTGTCTTCTTTTTTTTACTGTAATTATAATTATAATATTTAGAGTAATTATAGAGTTTGTAGGATGTAATTAGCTAATTGTAAGTAGCCCACTTTTGTTTTGTGTAACTTGTAAATTAATGTATTATTAGACCTTAATGTAATAATAAATCCTCTCTTAAATGACAAAGTTTACATTGCGCTATACGTAATTTATGAACTTTGGGATGAATACCTTCCCTCTAAGTAATTAACTGCCGTGGAACTAGAGTTTATTGTACGCATATTGTTTAAGTATGCCTGGTCGCGGGATTCTCTTCTGAAAGGGATAACTTCTGGTATAATGGGGGATAGTGTAATGGTGTTTGTTTGGTAGGTACTTTAATGGAAAGTTTACATGATTATCTGTTTTTCTTTCCTGATTAAGGACTGTTTTATCAGTAAAACATTAATAAATTATCTTCGCCAACACATAAAGCAAAACGGTGTGCTTCTCATTAGACAAGAAAATGTCAAGAAACCATACAACACCCTCGATGCAAAATTTGACCCGATGTCCACTTCGATAGCGACAACAGACGGCCTACCCAACCGTGTCACCACTAATATGAAGATCAATTTTCTGATAATAGCTTTCCGGGCCTGCAGAATTTCCTTTATTATCTCTATGCCGGTAACGACCGCCCGATACGTCCGTAAGTCAACTTAAATTAGCACTTCGCCAGTTCTAAATTCATCTGGGTAGCGAGATTGGAACCACCGTCGCGCTACGGTGGCGTTTGTTTTGAAGGAAATAAGGCAGTTTATTGACCAAGTTTGGCGCGACAACCTCCTTACGGCGGCGACGGCTCTGCACGGTCGGGGTTCGATGATTAAGGGATTAACGTGTCTGTCACTCTAATCCGGAAAAGAAACAAGGCCGTTGGAGTTGATGAGACGTTTCGTTCTAATTTCCGTAGTAACAAGGGGAGCAATTTCTTTTATGTATATATGTATAGATAATATTGGGAAGTTTGCATAATTTGTCGATAGATCTCAACTTGATCAAAATTTTTGGCAGAATAAGTGCCAACTAGTAAATGGACTGCAGCGTAGGATTATCAGATGCTTTGAAGATGGTGAGCGAAACCGGAAACGATGAAGAACTTGTGTAAAATGTTAATGAGGTAGCTCCATTTTTATCAAATTAAAAGAATTAAAATCACCAAACTGTGCAATATATGACCATAGGAGAATTGTCAAAAAACATATCGAAGCAGCAGCGGATAAAGCCGCGAAAAAGGTGATAAATCTTACCAAAATAGTGCTCAACATGAAAGTTGAATCTCAGGGTTATCAGTTTATAACATATTACTTTACGATGCTGTGCAGTGTGGCAAGGCGTGTTAAGAGAAGGCAAGGGAACAGTCTACTGTTGGTGACTGTTGCTTTGCTGCTTGATTGTTTCTCAATATTCTAGCTTCTTATGAAGGATATATACCAACCTCCACAGAGTGGAAGTTACCAGTAGAATTAGAATAAATATCAGATAACTTTTGCTAAAACATTGGTAGATCAAATAGGAATCCAAATAAAACGAGGCATACCAGACGATGAGATTAATACCAAAGGTCAACCAATGGCTAAATTACAACTACCACTGCATGATTTACAACCTAATCTAGCCACTGATTGCGTCGAACTTTCGCAAAGTGTCCTGATAAAGATGTTACACAATAGTGCTTGGACAATGAATTACGTGTACAAGAGATGACATCCTTTGGCCTGTGGCCGGCACTAGTTACTGCAGTTTCTTAGACTTTATAACTTGTCCGATTACTGCTGCAACTTGTGCTGTGTAGATTTAGTCTGTGTAAATGGGTTCAATAGCGTTGTTGTAGTGCTTAATAGATTTACTTCCTCGAAGAATTACACCCTGTATCTATGAACTATTGACCTAGGTCAAAAGCATCATGACTGCAAAAGAAACTCATGAATTTGTCAGGCAGAAAGATCCATCTATGTAAGTCCTCAAAAATTATGACGGAAACCGGAGCCGGAAAGGTGGTGGGTGAACAAATGCAAATTCAAACTGACAATTGGAGATACTTACCAGCCTTCCAATTCCTATCACACGCTAAAGGAAATTGAAGAAAATGTAGGAAAAGCATGACAGATTGAGGAATAATGTAAGACAGAGCACTATGCTAATATTAAGAGAGAAGACACCTGGTCTGGTTCGTAACTGACATGGCTACACACCTTACTTCATTATTTATTTATTGTAACAATTACTGTATTAGTGCTTGCCCCATGTTTTGATGTGCTTTGCCCAACTTTCTCAGACGGCATCTTAGAGCACAAACCCTGGGTTTTGTAATATTTTAGGAAATTATTCGTGTGCATTTGTTCTTGTGTTGTATTCAATAGCAATTGTGACACTGTAGGCTTCAGTCACTGCCATATATACGAGGGTGGTCTGCAATGTTACTGATATTAACGTGAAGTTAGCAGTCCACGTCAATAGAATCTAAGGAATATGGCTGCGCATTGTTCGACAAACATTTAAATTCCAGCCATTTTGGACGCGCAATTGTTATTTGACAATCGTTTGAGTGAGTGTTTCTGTGAAATTACAAAAAATCGAAAAATCGAAGTGGTCATTAAATATTAATTTTCGAAACGCAATACGCTTACGCAAATCAAAGTTGAGTTAGACGCTGTGTACGGAAACTCTGTATCATCATTTACCACATGCAATTTTGGGCAGCTGAATTTAAACGAGGTCGGTGGAGCTTTGGGGAATGCACGTTCGGGATGGCCAAAAACTGCAACCACTGATGATAACGTCGCTAAAGTTCACCAAATGGTGCTAAACGACCGTCGAGTGAGAGATATGGCGGAGACTATAAATATGTCCAAACTACGTGTTTGAATCAACATTGACGGGCGAGAAAGCTGTCCGCGGATTTGCTCGCGTTAGTCCAAAACGGTGTTCGAATGAACATTTCCAAGGCTCTGATGGTGCAGTTTAGGCGCAATAAATCAGAGTAAGCAGCGAAGGGAGAAGCAGCTATAAAAAGGCAAAAATTGTTTTTTCGGCGGGGAAAGTGATGGCGACTGATTTTTGGGATAATCGATTGTCTTCAAACAGGAAAAACCACTGTAGGAGCATACTACACCCCATTACTTGACAAGCTAAAGGCAACATTTTGCGGAAAAACGGCCACATTTCCTGAAAAAAAAATCTGTATCACAAAGACAGTGTGCCGTCTCACACCTCAGCAATTGCCATGGCGAAAATCCAGGAATTACGATTTGAACTACTTGGACACCCACCTTACTCACCAGATCTAGCCTTAGGTGACTGTTTTTGTTCCCTAATCTAAACATTACGCTCGGAGGACAGATTTTCGTTAAATGAGGAACCCATCATCTTCGTAAACAATTATTTTGGCGAGAAAGACGCCGAGTACTATTTGGACGGGTTAAAAAGATGGGACCATCGCTGGGAGAGATGCGTAGACTTACATGCAAGGTTACCTTTCTGGGTATTAGGATTTTAATGACCCTTAAAATTAATCTAGGATGTTCATTCTGGATTTCAGTATGTGCTAGGAAAGGCAGCTTTCTTGAGCTTGTGTAGATGGTATTCTGGACATTGCTGAAAATCCTGTCAGTAGTTCAAGGTCCCCTTTGCTGAAACATCGAATCTGTCATCTGTGCTGACGTAGGTGGTTCCGATAAAAGTATCTTTGCCTGTTTTTGTCTTCATGTGTCTTATCAGTGGGAGACCTTTTTATTGTGCTCCCATTTCTTAATTGGTTGCCTCATATGGATCTTTTGCTGAGCGCAAAGGATCAATGAAATGCATTCTTGTTTAAGAAAATTAAAAATTCGCATTCCCAATTGGAAATCGACGTGACCACTAAGGCGAAGGTTGTTTCACGCATTAAATAATGAACCAATATTCCTGATAATCACGGTACAGTATTTACAGAATAAATTTCAGCGTTAATCCGCAAATATACAGGAAATAATTCCATTATATGCGAGCAGCATACGATACAGATATTAATGTTATAACATTTACAAGGATAAACATACCGTAGGTATAAATACCCTCAGCATTATAGTAGTATTACAACACTAAAACTCCAGTAATAAGTTTCCTAAAATTGCGCAACTCTACAATGTACAGAAAGTACGCACGCGGACCCCGATTAACTGAATTTTCAGAAGGGAAAATAGGACGTTCACGATTGGATCTATCGCATTTTCATTGTCCCTCAGCCTGTCGTGGATAAATAGGCGAACGTGATTTGGTAGCTGTGTCGCGGTCTACTGATCTCCTTCCAACAGAACAATAGCGCGACCTCATTGTCCCGGTTAATAGAGCTCCTACTATACACCCGGACTCTCCTATTATCCATAAATAAAGCCAGGTTGCCGGAATACAAGGATAGTGTGCGAATCGTATTGAATGGATGGTGTTCGGATATATCGGATGTGTTTCCGGTTGTATTAAAAAAAGTTGACAGATAGGGGGCTGTCAATTAGTCAATAAGGTTAGGTTCGAATGTTTGATGGTTTATATTATATTACGCAGGCGCCTTGTTGGTTTACGGAATAAAAAAATTTTTGAATAATAAAATATATTCCTACAAGAAATAAGCGCAAAACACAAGCTACTTCAGTTTCCGGAAACCACTTAGGTGTCACTTTACAAAACCACCCTAGTAAACGCATCTACGACACCCTATTCGCTTATCCAAATTTAAAAGTTGGTTTTAAATTTTACTTCCACATCTCACAATATGGGAACCGCGCGGGAAAACATTTGGAGATATGTGTGCAGAGTGTAACAATAGCGGAAAGAGATGGAGGGCTTTGCGTATCGACTGTAAATATTGTAAAAGCAAGAGCGTGTAAGATCGACGAAAGAAACTTGTTATTCAAGGTATCACCGCTGCTTATCGTCTGTCAACTGTGTGCGGCCGTTCCTGTGGAGAGGTTCCCTTTCTTCTTTTCTTCTTCTACACTTTCTTTATTTCACGACCGAATAGGAAATTCGTATTCGGCACGCATGGAAGATCATAAATATCAGTTTTTTGAGTGCTCGCTCACTTACCGAACACAGTGCGTATATTCTATATCAAATATATGTGGGGAAGGATATATCACAACGAGGAAGTGAGCATATGGGATGATAATCAAATTCTAATTTGGAAATATTCGCTTACAGTTTTGTTCTAGTAGATGTGACTAAATAAATTTGTATAAAGCTGCACTGTTGGTCTGGACAAGCAATACAGCTTACAGAAAGGGGCTGGAACTGCTGACACCACAAAAGAAACGAAATAGTACATTCACAATCAGAGAAAAGGGACAGTTTCATTATATTGTTATATAGAAACTATTTAATTTATTTTTTTTTGAGTGTACGTGGTGGTTTGCAAAAAATTTTGGCTAATGTAGGCATGATTTTTAAAGCAAGCATTTTTCTCTAAAAAATATGCGTTGCAATTTTTTTTTCTAGTGGTGCAAGGTACCTGAGACATTGAGACTTGTGGTGCGGTCAAAATGCGTTCGTTTCGAGTTTAAGAACGTTCTCTTTTAATAATAGTGCAAAAACGTCTCTACAAGATAAAAGAGCATCCTAATATGTTTTTGTGTTTTGCGATTTTTCTCGAGACTTGTTGTTGTTAGACGCAGCTATAGGTTGTCTCAAAGAGTAGTGTGGAAGCCTTCAATAAACTAATGAAACATGCCTTTAGTTGCAATTTGGTGCTCTACCGTTAACATTGTTGATTTTCTTGGCGTCTACGTTGTTTATGCCATATCTAGTGGCATATCTAGCAGTACCAATATGATTTGCTTTGTGGCTCATGGTCTGTGTTGGATGCGATTTTCCTTTCTTACAGTCTTATTTATCAGTTGATTTAGATATCTGTTGTCTGTTTTTCTAGTCAAATTCATACTTTTTTATCGACCAAAAACTTTGTGGATTTGTGGTCGCAGTTACTTTTCTTATTGGTTCAATTTTCTTATTAATTTGTTGACATAAGATATTTAGGCCATATCATTTATTCCGTAAAAGGTTTAGATTGGCAGGGTACCAATTCTAATGGCAGCAGAATCAAACCTTAGAATCATTGGCGTCATGTACTTAAGCTAAAATGGTTTCACATCATTGAGTCTTAACACCTTCACTACTTTTATCAATAAAATTAGATTCTTTAATCTCTGAGTAATCTCAGAGATGTGGTTCATGACTGCACAGAACTTATAGCTACTTCGAAAATGAACAGATTTGGAGCTAAGGTTTTGTATTTCTTCAAAGAATCAAGAATCTAGTAGTTATTTAAAAGCGTCACAGATTGTATCCTACCTTTATCAATCCTTAACGCTACACTATCAGATGGCAAGGAATATGTTTATTCTGGTTTCATTACTCGACATTTCAACAAAATTAGAGCTGAAATTGCAAAATTCACAGCATTGCCACAAGAGGTAATGTTTTGTTTGTGCATAATTCTTACCAGATGCCCACTCTTTTGGTGTTTTGGTTTTGTAAGGACAGACTATTGGTGGAGGTGCAGCATGGTCTTCTCGTTCATTGATACTCTTGCGGGATTTATATACTACGCTTTTTGATTTTTAATTTGTGGATGCAGCAACCAGTCAGGTTCTTTTCACCATTAAATCGATGCCAAATACCATTGATGGTGACTTAAGATGGCGTTCTTTTCGGTTTTGTTATTTCTAGATGACGACACTCATGATTCTTTTGCGCAAATAATCCTTACGGCCTCCATTTGAAATACAGGATCCAGTTAATTAGACAACCTATTTATTGTTTGAAGTGTAACTTTCTAGCGTCATCTATTTTTAGCGAGGTTAAGTTTTAGAGACATCTTACACTAGTAATATTTTGTATTTTAATTCGGAGGAGTAAACTGAAAAGACATAATCACATCAGGAAACTTTTGCTGTTAGGAATTTGGTGGGAAATTTAAAAATATTATGAATATTAATCAAGAGTGGATTCATTAACTCAGATATGGTTATATCAATAACAAAGTGAGTAAAAATGTAATCTAACAAGCAATATGTACACTCAAACAGTTCTTAAAAGAATAGTTTTGTTATAGAAGCTTGAAAAATAATTAAATTAAGTAACCAATTTTATACATTGAAGATTTTAAATAAGGAAACGCAAAATAGTCTTACGGTGTTAAATCGTAAGATATTTTTAGTAGTAGTTACTCTAGAAATTATTCCAGAATTAAATTGCGATAGTTTTCACCGTTAATATTCCCATAAAAAAATATCCGACTGACTGATCTTTTTCTGGACATGCGCCAATTTTTAAATGATAAAACGCAGTTATATCCTTGAAAATAATGGGGATTCTCAATGCTCCATAAACGCATGTTTTGGGAATTCACACATCCATTTAGATGAAACCAAGCTACCAAAATTTCAGCATTATAGATATTGTTGTTAAACCCATTGCAATATAAAATTGTTTTTACATAATCTGGCAAAAGCAGTTCTTGGAACATTTGTTGTTTATAATGCAGCATTCGGAGATCTTTTTTAAGAGGAGTAGGTATGTGTCGTTGTAATGCTCAAACTTAATTGCTGTGATAGCCGCCGTAGAGAAGTAGCTGGATCTTCATGCACTTTATTTCTTGCTTTTTCAATAATATTTTCGATTCTGCGATGAGGTTTACTTGTTCTTGGTCTGTAATTTACAGAAAAAGTTTCTTCGAACCACGCTATTATTCTTAGAGAGGAAAAGTTACTATTGCCAGGAATGAAATTCAGAAATCTTTGTTGAAATTCCTCTTATATTACTTATGGAATAATGCCAATATTCACTTTCATTACGTTCAACATTCCAAAAATATCATTTTATTTATTTTTCTTGACAAGAACACTCAACGGACAATTGTATTTTGAATTTCTTCAAGAGTATCTCCTTGAGAATATTCCACTCAACATGAGAAATAAAGAGTGGCTTATGCACGACAGTGCCCCTGCACATTTTAGTATCGAAGTCCGCCGGTTTTTGAACAGAACATTCAACGATCATTGGTTAGGTCGAGGTGGACCTCAATCGTTGCTAACTAGATCTGCTGACCTAAACAATATTGATTTCTTTTTTTTGGAGACACCTAAAACGTTTGCTTTACAACACATCAGTAAACACAGAAGAAAAGCTAAAAGCTTCATTTCAGACTATTCAAAACACCCCAAAAATATGTCAAAGGGTCCGTCAATCTATCAAGAGAAGAATTGACTTATGACTTCGTAAGCATTGCCATTTCCAAGCCCATACATAAAATGTATGCCTGTAGATTCTTCATTTGGAAAATTGACCATAATAACTCCAACTGAAAACCAATTCAAATAAAACGCCAGCACGATATGTCTAACAATCCACAATTACAGGATCAAAATGGTTTTGATCCTGTAATTTTAAAATTAAAAAAGAACACTGTACTTCAAAAAGGAAGCATTTTAGACCACAACTTTATAAGAACTTTTCGTATTTGAATCAGACGAGGAATCTCTCTGTGTAATATCTCTCTGACATTAATTAACACCCTGTATAATTTTGTTTCTGAGCAAACCCTTTCGTAAAATAACTATACCTATATTTAATGTATTTTTGACTTAATTTTGTCTGTTGGACAATAAAGAAATATTATTATTATCATTATTATTATTATTATTATTATTATTATTATTATTATTATTATTATTATTATTA
>ML214302.1:55771-80869 GCA_004785975.1 Popillia japonica | reverse complement strand
TATTATTATTATTATTATTATTATTATTATTATTATTATTATTATTAAGTCAAAGTTCTGTCAAGTAAGTAGGTAATTCATGAAGTAAAGACGCTTGATGCTTGTCATTTTCCCTATGTAATAACAGTCTACGAACAGCCAATGATGACGCTACCTTTTGGCGGTGACATTTTAAATTATTCCTCCGAATTAAAAAAAGAACGAACTATAGCAAGGTAGTGACAGTGACAGTATGAGGTTCTAAGAATTGAATTATAATCGAATCGTTGTAGCATGTTCGAGTAAAGTAGGGTGTTGTTTAGAAGCGTAGAAAACATATTTATACATCCACAATACTAAGCAAAAGTTGCAGTGCTAGCCCATAAGCAATGCTTTTTCGAAGCAACCTTCCACATTTAACTCTTTGCTGCATTAGAATTCTAAACAGTTTGGATTACCTACTTCCGCTAAGTTGTAACACATAGGTCCACAAATTAGACCACCTACAAAATTGTATACATGTAGCTGGATAGTGATGGAAATTATAGATCATCTATCCCTATTTCCTTCTAATAGTATTAGCAATAGCAAAATTTCTGATTGATTCTGATGAATATGACATGATTAACAACAAACCGATGTGGGGGCTTTCCAGAAGCTTTAAAGCTAGTATGTTCAGCAAAAGATAGAACGGCACCAATATGCTGTAAAGATCACGAGGACTATTCTTGTTTTTTGAGTTTCAGAGATCAATTCCTTAGAATAGCGTACCACCCCCTCCTCGAAAGTAACTCTCAATTATTCAATTTTCAAAAATTGGAGTGGTGGGTTAATTATTTCATGATAACTAAACATTGAAAAAAAAGATAACAATTTTATTGTTTTCAAAATTTTTAAAAATCGCTGGTTAACTTCACATGCCCAAATATCTGGCAATAACGTCAACTAATTCTGAAAGCTATTAGTTTTTAAAGAACAATATTAAAAACGATAAAAAATTTCCAAAGGAAAGGGTGGCGATCTCCTTTGATTTTCACCAAATCTTCTAATCTCTGCAGGTTATAATTTCTGAATTGACATCTTCAAACAATCTGGAATAACTTTGAAAATTTTGAATTTTCAGAAACTGGAGGCTAACTTCAAGTAAGCTACGAAATCGTACTCCATTCCTAACTTGTCCCATATAAAATTACCCAAGAAAAGGATGTCATGTACCCTGCCAATTTTTATCCAATTTCTTTCTTACATTAACAGTTGAAAGAAGCAAGCTATAACTTGTAGGTTGTGAACTGTTTCTGTAATTGCTTGAAATGAGCCTAAAATTCTGTTACTAACACTATCCATCTAGTAGTGTAACAGTAATCATTCGCTTTGGTGTTAGTAGCATCTTTTGACAATAAAAAGGAAAATTTTGAAAATTTTCCAACGACAAAGCGTTTTTTATCTTCGTGAATTTGTATAGTCTAAGGAGCCGTTCGGCTGAAAGGCCTATTGTCTTCAATGACAATTTAGGTTTGTTGGGGTGGTCGTATCCGAACGAAGAAGTCGAAGAGCTGGTCTAAAGTATAAATTAACTTTAGACATTAACTTTAGACCAGTTCTGCGTTTGTCCAATCACTCGATCCCAAAATAACTACGACCTGGTATAAACTAATTCTTCTTTTGCGTGATTTACAAGTTAGTTAAACGCTGTAGGAAGCTGCATAGACATGACCTTCATTAATACAAAGTTTGATTCCATGCTTATTAGAGATTTGTAATAATACTGTGTTAGACCGCATGGTGGAAGAAGTACAAGTCTATAAGAATCTTGGTAGAAAATCTTTCAGAATTATTCCCCTATGGTAATAAGGCTTCCACAAATTACCTTTCAATTAAAGTCTTGACCAATCAATAGAAACTTTCTTCTTACACTTTTGGCTATATCCAAAAGGAATCTAGCTCATAAATCATCAGCAGAATTGATCCAATTAGTCTTTTGAAACTCCAAAAGAGTGCTCTGCTAGACCATATGGTGCAAAAAATACATTTTTTTCAGAACTATCTCTCTCTAGTAGTAAGGACTCCACAAACTGAATTATCCGTGCAGCAAGGGCCTGGAAAATGTCTAAAATCCCGTGCAGCAAAGAGTTAAAAAATTTTACACAATAATTTTAAATTAAATATAATTAAATATAATTTCCAGAAATCATATTCCCCTAAACAGCTACCTAAGTATTACCAAAAATTTATATATATTCTGTTTTTTTCCTCAATTTCTTAAACTTCGACGAAAACAACTTTGTCTCAAATCGACTAAAACGTCTTCGGATAAAATTTGATTTCGCACCGCTGGCTGCTAAGGAAAATCAAACTGTAGGTATGAAGAGGGAACTGCTCGTAATAGTAGTAAACTTTCCACCGTCAACATAGCATCTAAGTAGCCTGACACAACTCGCAGCTTGTCAATATATTCCGGAACGCCTGTGTTCACCAACCTTCGTCTTTTCCGGAGTCGTCGGGATTCACCCGCGGCCCTGTTCCGGATATTAATATTTTTACAATTCAAAGTCAGCAACATGTGACATCTTCGGAACTTTTCCGGGAATTTAAATTTCGACGTGAAAAATTCCGCCCGTCTCATGCAAATAAATTACGGCGGGGGAAAGGTGTCAAGGAGGACCGGCACGTTAGGGATGACAGAGGGAGAGGGAGGGAGTGTGACAGGATGGATAGGCGAATAGGCCGTGCGGTCGTACGGAAATCGAGGTGAAAGATGTGGGATAGGAAGCGTGACCGAATAGGAGGTTAAAGCTTCGATGCTGGTGGACTGAAAGCTGTGCGAACATCTGCGACTTACGAATCGTAAGGAGGATGGTTTCCGTGGAATATTAGAATATATTTTGAGACACGAACGAATTAGAAATGAGAATCGAAAGGGGAATTGATTGGAGCCGATTGTGTGGGTGCAGATGGAATATGAGTGAATGGAGGAGGAAATAAGGTGTATTGTTGAGTTAAGTTAACGTGGTATTGCTTAAATTTGCATGGAATTTATTTCAGGGTAGGATGCTGTCGTTTCAAGATACAATCATTTACATGTCAGTTCATCCAATACCAGAATTTTGAAAAAACAATTTTCAAAATAAATTGGCCAGAATACGAAAATGAAGCATTTCAGCTGTGTTCTACAAACTACAAACTAACCTGACGTTGAGCTCACAAATCCAACAATCTTACTAAATTCTATTGCAAATATATCCATAGCTTTAAACTTTCCAGCTTCTATTCTGCCGTATTTTCTCTGGAAGCATTGTTCACCATGCATTCATTACTCGCAGCTGTCTACGTAACATCACCAAAAGAGACGAAATCGTTCCGGCGAGGTTTTCATAAAACTCCAACCACCTTACTCTCTTACTTCTTCTTATACTTCCAGCTTTTCTTCTGCAAAGATAACGTTTCATTCATTTGGAATCATTCATTGCTGAACTGAAGCTGTGACGCGAGTACGGAGATCTGTGCTGGGCGGCCTCTTGCGTGCTGTCATTGTATAGCCTGCCTTCTTTTGTTATATTCGACCGGCGACGCATAAAAACCGGAGCCTACGGGAAAAAAAGCACGAAGAGAAAGAACGGAAACGGAAAGAATGGCATGTGGAAAAAATATTGAATTTTTTTTATGCTTGCGGCGAAAGATATAGGAGGAAGTGATATCGTAATCAGCATGATAAGACATTGTAATATATTTTTTTCGTGACGTTTCTTTTAAGTTGCCATCTCTTTCTGCTTCAACTTTACAGCTGGATGTGCGTGGGTAGGAATCTAATTACCTTAGGGGGAGAACTTTACATTTTATTTTTATATTTAATTTGCAATATAGGAAATAACACGAACTTTCTACTTTACCGATGAAACTGACGACCGCCAGACATTTTCTCAAGAAATAAGAAGTCAATGTTATTGTTTATGAATCAATCGAATTATTCTGCTGGAACCATTTTTTCAATTGTAAAAGAAATTTATGCCAAACAAAATATCCAATTTAGATAAAACCAATTATAGCACAAACTAGGTCATTATAGCAACTTTTGGTGCTTTAGGCAGTATGTGCCATCTTTAATTTTAGCCTCACAAAAGAAGGCAAACGCTTAATTACTAAGAAGACCTCTCTAAGACACTTGCATTTCTTACAAGTCAATTTTGTTGGCTTGAAATTAACCTTCTTTGAAAAAAAAGGCAACCCATCTGATTTCTGAATTTTTACCTGTTCTAACCCTGCATGGATGCTACAGCCATGTTTGTGATTGCTTCATCTAATTAAACTGGGAAGCCCTTGCTTGGTCCATGTCTCTTTTTGACTTCAACCTTTGTGTGAAGTTCTGAGTTTGGGGTGGTGCTTTAAAATTATCACTTTCAAATGTGAGGCCATTACTTTGAGGGACACATATCACCTTCCTCCATTTGATAACATTTTGCGCCAATATTTTAGGCCTCCTTGGAGCCATTTTATCTTTTGCCTAAAAATGTGATTAAACCTTGACGCCACACGTTCAAAATCTCATTGGAGTCTTTAGTTAAATGCTATGGGAAGCCCTGTCATGAAAGCACATGAATCTTTCCTTAAGCGTGGTTGGAAATATGCATCCCTTAAGGTTTAAATAATCATTTTTACGATGTGTCTCAAAGATTTTTTAGGACCAACTCGAGCAATATCCACAAAAAACAGCCATACAACAGTTTGGTCATTGCTACCATATTGTTCACAGAAATTCCAGTTTCCAAATGTCGTCGTTGGTCTGTTAAGTTATTTTCTTGATTTATATCTCTAACTTTATCAAACTTATTAGATATTAGAAATTATATATGGATTCTCTAATTGGTCGATAATTTGGTCTTGATAAGTTCTGGTCGTGTATATCAACTGTATTGTTTGCAATCTCCAGGAACCACAACACTATGTCTTACCCTTTCACTTGCTCTGGAGAAGGCTCTGGCTTTTGATTTTTTGAAAAGTAATAGGCTCTGGCTTTTGATTTTTTGAAAAGTAATAGGCTCTGGCTTTTGATTTTTTGAGTAATAATTCCAGATGCACAGCAGTATTTTGTGCCGATGAATGTCTTAAAGTAGCAGTGGTTGTTTGTTTGCAAATATGGCTTGGACAATGTCCAAAAAATACCGGCAAGTTCAATACAGTCAGAAGTCACCTACTATGTATTGCTATGTCCAAAAATGACATTACTAAAAAATATTAAAATTTACTTCCAGCTCATTCCAACAGGTTCCAGTATGCCAAATTAATACTTCTACCGCTTTAAAACTTTTCAGAATTGACCTACTGCTTGATGATTGGAGCATCACAGTTTGCCCAGAATCAAAAGCAGCGTAATGGTATTAGATTGTACACTTTGAAGCAATGTATGTATGTCTTCTTTAGTAAATAAAATCAAAAATGAAAGAATGGGCAGATCGCGCAACCCTTTTATTAATCGACTTGACAACATTGACTCGAATAGACTTCCTTTTACAGCAAAAATCAGAAGACCATTAGCAATGAATGCCATTGGAATTGGGGCAGGTTTTTTCGTCAGCATACTTACAGTGTGTAACGGTTTGCACCTTTCCAAAATTTCCTAGAGAAGGCTTGAGCAGAAGTCTTGAACACAATTTCAGCCTTAGGAAAACAAAAGTAGGATGTTGTTAGTAAAAATGTTTATGTTATTAATTTTTTTAAACCAGCTGGAATAATTGACAAATAATAAGAATTCTTCTTAGATTCCAAAATGATTCATTCATCTAACACACCACACAAAACCAAATAGAAGAATGTTATTAACAAAATAATGTATTTTATGGTTACTTTATCAACTGTTGTGGTCAAATTTTCGACCGTCAGGTAATGACTCACTCTCCGATACAATATTAAATTGTCCATTGTTTTTGCAAGGGCATGGATGTCTCATATCAATATCCATTGTTCTCTATTATTCAGATCAATGTTATTCCACATGTCTCCTATTTATATTCATAAATATTTTAGTTTACCTTTTGTATTTTTCCTTTATCATAAAAGACACGACAGTTAAAGGAATATAAAATAAGCAGCTTCTGTTAGCGTTGAAACAAAGAAAGAAGTAAAAGAATAAAGCTTCCGTCTTATACAGTCTACGAATATTATCTTTCTTTAGTGAATCCTACGCTAGCAACAATAGAAGTTTGACCCAATTGCTTAAAACTATCCAGGTTCTCGCTGTTGCATGAATGAAGTCAGATATTTTAGTTACTATTATACACACGGCGAGGCGCTAAAATTTTGACTTAACTTAGATCAGTAACTATTGTAGTCGATTGCACTTTTCATAACATTGCGAATGAGCAGAATGGACATATGGGAAATCTTACCAGTATACGCTCCGGTATATAAAATTCATTTACTGATTAAAAGCCGACCCAATACCGTTAAAATTATTATTTCATCCCCTTTTCCGTAGTAGGAATATGCATAAAAGATAGTCTACGGGTTAGTGATGGGTTTAATCTAGTACATCTGTTGTTGCTGTGCTTTTCATTATGGAATACGTTAGATTTTATATCCTATCGTCCAAAAAATAGTGTAATTGTGATAGAGTGAGATCAATAATGATTATTTTTTAATTATTGTTGCCTCATTAAGCAGAGCTGACATCGTTTTAGTATCGGCAAACTTAGGTAATATATTGCTCAGCGTTGATCTGTGATATTAAATTTAATAAAGCACACAACCCTGACTTCATGTTTTGCTAGTATTTGGTCGTATTACGGACGGAGGTTATGTGCCAACGTGGCAATAAAATAGCTATTTCGGAACTATCAAGTTAGAACTTTGTTTTGTAATTATAGCTGGAAAGTGTTTTAGCTTTACTAACAAGATAAACAAAGTTGAGCAAACCCTCCTGATCGATCCTAAACAGAAGGTCTTTACTTGCTGCGTCAGCTTTTATGGTCAAATTATACAGAGTCGGAACTATCTATATATAAAAAAGGTTTTGTTTCTAGTTTCAATAAAGTTTGCAATTAATTGTTATAATACCAATGATTTGTATTTCAAAACTCTTAATTTTTCTTTGTAAAAGCATTACATAAAGTATCTTGATGAGTAACATTTCATAAAAGTTTTCCTAGAAATATTAGAAGATATAGGGTGACTCCATTTATCTAACTGGCTTATACAGAGTGTATATAAATAACATTAAAACATTAGAATAGGGACCAATGTAGTACTAAATAATATTTTATTGAAACATCATTACAATGAAATTATGTCTGTTCCTCTCTTAGATCGTGTCAGTAGTAGTTGAATCCACCAGGTCCATCTAAATCAATTTTCTTTTCTTCACTGGAAATTAAGTGTTCAAACAATTCTCTGCAATGGCACCTTTTGGTACAGAAAACTGCCACTATTACTCAGTAGCAAATTTTCTCTGATTTCAAAATAATATAGCTAGGTTGCATTTAGAAATAGTTGTCCTTCTGGCTGAAAATTTAGAAAAACCGAAAAAGGTGCTAGGATTTGATATCTTAGCTGCTATTTAGATAATAAGATACAGATAGATCAAGTATGGCAGTAAAATCAAAGTTGAGATCTTCGACAGACCAGAGCCAGTCTAGCGGTTTGAACGATTTATAAAGTTGAATGTCGTCTGCGTATATGTGTATGGATGAAGATTTAATACATGCAGGCATATTCCGGGTATATAAGGAGAACAGCAATGGGCTGAGTATAGAACCTTGCGACACACCCTGGCTAAGACACATTGGCTCAGAAACTACATTATGCAGTTTAACACTCTGTTTATGATCACTTAGAAAGTTGCCGAGTTGTAAAGAATTGGCAGAAAATCCAGCTGCACGTAGAATCCGAATCAAACTATCATGGTGAACAGTCTCGAAAGCTTTAGTAAAGTCCAACAAGGTCAAAACCGTTATCTGGACATTATCCGTAGATGAGATAATGTCGTCCGTCACCTTAAGAAGAGCAGTTGAAATGACCAAAATTTGAACGAAACTGCAGAAAATTGAAATAAATAGAGAGACGCTATTGATTATTTACAGTATCTTTTGTAGAAGGGCCAACTTCCAATAATAAAAAAAGCTCGGGCGATTCAGAAACCTTTCAATCATTGTTGAACGCTGTGTATTATGAGAAAGTATTTATATGCTTTTCATGGTGGGTGAAAGTGCAGTGGCTAACAATTGTATTACTTGTTGGACTATCACTGCAATTACTGCATATATTTATGTTTGTAGGCTTTGCTACAACATTATCTCGTTATAAGTAATATTACACGTTAATTTTTTGCCAACAACGAGTTGTACTGGTCATTTGAGCTTCTAGTTGATAGAGAGTATATTACCTGTGCTAGCTGATAGATTCATTGCAGCTGCAAGAAATTTTGTCGGTGTTTTTACGCTCGTACAAGTACACAATGTTGTGAATCAGAAAGAATTCCATTTTTAACTCAATTCCAATTGAAGTAAAAATGTCACTCACTTAAAAGACGTCAGCGTCATTTATACATCATCGATTATTGATCGATTAATTCCTCCATTTATGACGTCCATATTATATCTATTAGGCGTCATAACTACGACTGTAACCGAGGTTTATGAGCATGGAGCGTGCTTCTACACTTGAAGGCATTAGATACCATTTGTACCCACAATTTTGTGATTATGAAATCTTTTAATTTGTATTAATCGATTTGGAGTCTTAAGTAGAGAAAGACCTACAGCACAAAATTGTAAATTCAAATTACTGCAATTAATTTGCAAGAGAATAGAGTTGAAACAGCCAGTAGCGTCTCCAGAACTAAGCGCGATTGAAAATAATCGGTGTCCCATGTATCAAAATTAAGGTAGAACGTGTAGCACCACGAAACAGACCCTTCTTAGTGGCAACCGTTTTAGGAGGTTGGCAATTTATTAGTCAGAAGTACGCATACAACGTAATTGTCGGTAATTCTCGTTGAATAAACAAATGGTTGTAGTCAATTTGACGTCATTTTGAAGACATCATTCGTCATCTAGTTGATGCTAAAATTTTCTGACATAATTACTACATGAATTCATTAACAGCAATCCAGCCATGATATTACGTTTTGGGTAGAAGCAAAGAACCTAGCAATTGTTATGATTTACACCAAGGTAAGCTCTTCTAATCTCGTGCCTCAGACGAAAGTCCACTCAAGCGTTTTGGTCTGCCAAGGAAAGCTTATATATCATAATGAATAAAAGGCTAAGAATGGAAGGCCCAGATTGGAAGGCCTAAACCGGAGACCAACCACCAACCGAAGACGTTATTAGAACATATCTACATAAAGTAACAAACTTTCCAGACTTGGTCCACCATTTTAAATGCTGGATTGAGTGGTGGTAAAGTTATGTCTTCACTACCATCAGCTGTTACCAAAACTTCTGATTGAGTTCCTTAATTTTTTGGGTTTCCAAACTTAACAAAGCATTTAAAATTTCTTAATTGTTGCTTTCTAAGCCACAGGCCATTTAGAAAACGTATCATTTATGGAACCTAAAAATCATGCATGCATTTCATAGCAGTAGTTTCTCCAAATCTATGGATTCGATATTTTCTTTTCTCAAAAAGAAAATTGTATTGACTTAAGAAATCGATGTTTCCAAAATACAAGAAAATTAAAGAAGAAATAACATTCTTAAGTCTGTCTCAGTTACCATTCACAGCAAAATAAAACTCATTATTCGAATAACTGTACCTAATTCCTATCGCCTACGAGACCTAAGCCGTAATTAAACCTAATTATCGTCCGATGTAAAGCGGCCCCTAGCGTCACCGCAAACCCTCAGCAAGTGGCGCATTGTGTAAACCCACGACGACTTCAACCGCACCACCATCAAACCGGTACTCTCATAACTTGTCCCGGACTACTATTATCACTATCGCGCGGTAAGTACCCGGACAAATCTCATAGTACGTCATTCCGGTGTGGAATGGAAGCGATAATGCAGCAATTTCTCAGGTGCTTGCCCATTGAAATCGTTTCGTCTGCGAAATGGACCGACTAGTTTATTGGTTACGTACCTTCCTCCTCGTCATATCCTTATTCTTCGTCTTGGCAGATCTTTCCGAGTGAGCGTTGAACTTAATTTTTCATGAGAGTAGTCGATAATAATAAGGGATGATCCTCGCTCGGGAAATTGCATTTTCTTCAGCAATCTCTTTCGATTACGACGACTGGCGGTAAATTCGTACGTGCAGAGTAAGTAAAATGTGAAAAGTATTAATTTTTCAGGAAGTTTTATTATTTCCTTTTATGTTGGATAGAATTAAATTTAAACTAATGACAGTGCGACAACCACGTTCTTCTTTCAAATAGCTACAAGGATATCGATTCCCTCAGGGGACATAACATCTTCACGTCCACTTTCCTACTTGTTTAAATTTTCACGCATCACCTACCGTCCTCTAAAGTTATCGCTCTCACGTCAGATCGTGACGCCATCTGCGCCGTCACCAGTCGTCGCCATTTTGATCGTCGATACAATTTAGCCTAGTCAGACACCTTCGCCAACACGTCCGACGCTTCTGCGAGATAACTGCGCTAACTTGGATGGTGGAAACGGGAGAACTTTGACAGCCTCTAAAGCAGGGATGTTGGTGTATCGGATGTCGGACAGAGCTGGATGTTTGTGCGCCGCATATTCTGGATGGACGTAGGACAGTAACATGCAAAAATTATATCCACTACTAAGAAAAGTTTTTGTGTAAATACAACTTATGCAACGCAATTTTATTTTTGTAAATAAAATTTTAATTTAATAAATATAATCGTTATTAATAATCTGTTAAAAAGAGGATAGTTTGGGTGAAATTTTTACGAATTAGAGGAGGTATTATTTTTGTCTGTTAGTGTACATGGTTTTAGAATGACGTCACTTGCGTTTTACGTCTTTGTGAGTATATAACAGGGGCAGGACGTGCGAAGAATGCAGGAATGTGTGAGTCCTGTGTGTTGAATCACATTAGACTGCATTTGGTGACAGGATATGTCCGCTTTGTACTGACTCTTGTCAAGAGAATAAAAGATATCACGTTTTTGTTTAATCATGTACTCTAACTTAATATTGAATCAGTTGTAAATTGATTTTTGTGGATTCCTTGCATATGCATAATTAGAGAGAACTGCAATGCGTCATTCCGTGTTGTAGTGATTAATTTAATGAGTTTTAGGAGTTAAATCAGGGAAAATTTTGGCTTAAGCAAAATTCTCTAACACATTCAGTTATAGTTGAGATTTCTAGATGAAATTAACTGAAGAAAACAAGCGTTTCTTTTTGAGAAGTCAAGAAATTCTCTTTTCTTTCTGATACTTTTGTGTTCTTTGCTCTTTCATCACAAGAACATACAGATAATATCTACTAAATCGAACTATAGAAAGCATCTGTGTAAGCAATACCAACGACCACCGCATAAATCGGTTTTAAATAACAAATTGCACGTTTTGAAGTTTGCGTAATTGCGTGAAACAACTGCAAAAGTATCCGAATCCAGACTATTTTTTGCACACATTAAACCAATAAATGTTTTTAAATATCTAGAGTTAGAAGAATTGCCATGTATCTTTCTTTGTTTATGAAAGTAGAATATATGTATGTATAATATCTGAGTATACTAGCCACGTTAGTAGCTCATTACTAGTTTCAAGCATGCTTCGGTAAAGAAATTTGACGAAACTGGTGGAGTATTAGAAGTGAAAAACAAAGCTCCACGTTCTGATATTTTAGGCATCAGCACCATCGTAAGTGATTTATTTCTTTTCCAATGAAGTACATTTCCAAGCAGTACATCCAATAGTAGTCCAATAGTAGTCAAAAGTCAACCCTAACGTATTCCAATTCTAACTGCATCAAATTATTTCATGACAGGATTTAGAAAACGTTGACCATCAAATCAGAACGTTAGGCAATTATATTTGATTTTGTTAAAATCATGCTTTGACAGCTTGATATTAATCCTAAAAACCTATGTTTCCAGCAGAATGGAGCACCACCCCACACCATTCAAAACAGTTTTATTATTGTTCACTGCGTTGAAGCCTTTCGATTTTTTTTTGGTAAAAAGTTTCCATCCAAAAAGTTGCATCGAAACATCCAAAAGGCTTCGAGGCAGTAAACAATGGTCGTGAAATTTTACGTTCAACTATTTCGTATATCTAGTCTGTAGAACAAATATGGTATATGTAGTTAAAAGGGTTAGTTTTAAAGCAAATTATTCTCAAAATATAATTTCAGAAAAGTCAATGTTTGGCCTTGTTGCTCCCATATTCTTCTTCTTGTTAAACTTGTTAAAAGTGAGCTGATTTTATATGTAACATTTGTATCATTTCCAGTTACTTGGTGGAGATATTGAATGGCATAGCTTGGATCTTACAACCAATTATTGTGACAGCTAAATTTTTGCCATCACATCCGAAGGATCAGCTTGGATTAGTCTCGAAACAGAGGAATATGATATGAAATAGAAGGGAAAAGTGATTGGATGCAGTAAAGAGAGCAATTGGTTTAGAAATCACAAGACCAAAAAAAGAAAAGAAGATATTTTACAAGTAAAGAAGAGAACGTTTAAAACTGCCAAGAATTTTCGTTCTTATTGTGACAGCTATAGCAACATTTCTTTAGTAACACACTTGATATCTGATTCTTTACATCTGTCGAAGTTACAGCAGTTGCAATCGCCAAAGTTGTGCTTTCAATATTTAATCTAATACTGTTTTGGTAAACGTTTCTGTCAAAATGTATCTACTTAACGTTTGTCAAATTGTCAAAACAATATTTTTCGTATTGTAAATTAAATGGTATTGTCTATTCAACTGTTCTAACCATAATATATTGACAGTTATGAGAATAATAGCATCAATCAATGTTTTTGTCAAATTTTTGACAGATGTCATCTTCTTTAGATCTTATCAAGTAATCTGATTCCATACCTAACACATCTGTATCATTTCCAGTTATGTAGAAATATCACGTGCTATGTCTAAAACATTTTTAAGAGAATTCAGAATATGTCTAGGAAGTCGCCATTTTGAAGAGTAATATTGGGGTTCCTTAGGGCTTGATTTTGACGCCATAGCTATTTGTAGTTTACAATACTGATTTGCAATAGAGCACTGAAATTTTGGAAAACATCCACTACGTTGTATAGAATGGATTCTATCAATCTGTCAGTTTCTTGCAATAAATTTGACTCACAAATTTCTGAGGAATAACCCACTGACTGACTAGCGAGTTGAACCTAAATGGTCGAGATGGCGTTTAGGCAAATTACCTAACCTTGCAATTACTTAAACAAACAAAAAGAATAAAACGGGAAAAGTCCATTACAGCATTAAACTGAAAAAAAATATATACATAGATATAATTTTCTAAACAATTCTTCACTCCAAAGTTAATAAAAGTTTGTACTCGTTCTACGATTACACAGGAAACTTATACTAAGCTATTACCATTTCAGTCACAGTCCGTGGAGCCCTCTCTGTATTGCAATACAGAGAAAAGGAATCAATAAACGTGGTTAGATTGGATATCTAGTATTACCGTACCCGGAATAGCAGGTCGCGTTTAGTCATTTTTCGCAATTCCAAAGTGATACAAGTTTATGTGCATGCAGTACGAAATCGATTTGCGAATGTCGCAGAGAGAATTCAGCTCTCGTTCAATTGAAATGTAGACAATGGTACTACATAAAGCAAATAGTGTTGTAGTTCTATAAAACGACATGAATAAATTTTGCGAGCTTTTCGACAATTTAACATTCTGGGATGTATGTATGTATGTATGTAGTTGTTATTGAAAGTATTTCTTTCCTGTTACACGGGAATAGTTCGAATTTTAAAGGAAATATAACTGTGTAAGAGAATAATAAGAATCTTAGAAGAACAATATGGAACAGCGAGGTATCTCACATTTTAAAATGAAACGGGAAAACATCAAAGCTATAAAAGGAATGGAAGTGAATGATAGAAAGGTTAACTTGAAGAGCGTAGCAAACGAATCGATAATTGGAAAAGTTGAATCTTTTAGATTTGACTCCTACATTCTCGTTAGGATGAGATCTTTTAAATTGTTTCACGTAAAAATAAATGATCATAATATTTCTAGTTCTACTCTATTTATTTCGAGATCCACCTCCGTTCCAATAACTCGTAAATGCATCAAATCATTCGGTATAAGCGACGACGAGGATTTAAATCCGTGTAGATAAAATAGTGTTCATGGTCCCGTTGAGGCCACCACGTCGAAAATGCAAACAATCTAAATGAAAAATAACTGTCCAATTTCACGTATGAACCCGGAATATCCTTTCATAAAAATGATTTACATCCCAACATTTGTATTACTTGGACTCAGATATACGACTGGCGGATACAATAATAATAAAAATAAAAAGTCTTGAATTATTTAGCGATTATAAACGACCTGTAAATTTAAATTTTAGAACGTTGCATTTTCTTTGATCGGCCAGCGTTTATTTTAAGAGAAATGACACAAATTGGCAGTATTATATAATTTGCCACGAATTCCTGAGGCGTCGCAAGTAATTATTCTGACTAAATACTCCGCAAATCCGATCTACCATCGCTTATACCGAAATTCGAGATTAATTTTGAGTTTATCTTACTCATAAAGAAGTTATACGGCTGTTTATCTTGGTACCGGAATGTATCCGCTGTTTACTTCACTTTTAGCGTCGGTTAAATCAATTAACCTTCGGCACTCCAAGAGGATTTTAGAGGGAAATGGCGCTTATTTGGCCCAAAGGGCCAATATCATAAACATAGCCGACAAGTACAGTTAACGCCGGAAATATCCGAAATTATGGTGGAGGATGTAGAACCAAACAAATGTATACCTCATCCGCATGTTATTTTTCTTATAATGCTTACTTCTTAATGCTTTTTTTGTCGGAGCACCTCCATATTCCCAATACATTGTTCACAAAAGTCAAAAAGCAGATAAACTTTTTTTTGCTAAGAACTGAGGTTTATTCTTTAAAATATATTTGTTTTGCAAAGAAATTTATACCTGCTTAAGCTACTCGAAAACATTCAGCCCTTCTCTGAAGGAGGCAAACACTATAAGCGCTAGCACTTTTTGGCTTGATATTCAAAAGTCGGGGACAAACTTTGACAGATGGCTATGCATAATCATGCTGGTGATCACAAACTAGCGCATTCTACCACAATTCACCATATTCCAAATCATTTTACCACTTAGGCCATGTTCTAAAACGTTCGCACATATTCCAGCACTATTCATCACATTTCAACACATTTTAACACCTCCACCACTTTGGCTACACTGGCGGATTATGGGGAAATCCTTGCGAATGTTTTGAAATGTGACAGATTGTGGTGGAATGTGTTGTCACCACAATCCGTCAGATAGGTAGACCATAGAATGAAGAAACCTGCATGGACTTCAAAGATACAATCAAAAAACATCACAAAATGATTCCAATAGGATAATGTATAACAAGTGGCAGCATGTATGGACCTAACACATAATTCTATAAGCGCCCCAAGCTGAGAAGTGCCTCCCATTAAGGAGGAAGCCAACAGTCACAATAGGCAGCGAAGCACGATTACAACACCAACTTAACTATCATATCTTCTATCTCAAATATCTGCTTCCTAACTTACAAACCTAAAAGCTAGGATAAACAATTAATTGACGAGTCAAGTTTTCCATCAATCAGCTGAGCTGTTTTTATAACTATCTTTAAACCAGTGAAACTGGTTTCAAAGCTAGTTCACCACCTCTTTCCAGAACCAGTTCTCAACCATCTAAAGTACTTTCAAAACCACTACTCAAGAAGTGCGAAGAACTATTAAGGCTAGTTTTTTATTAGTTAACTATTTAAACGCCAGCTTTCAACCAGCTAAATTGCTTTCAAAACTACTACTAAAACAATTAAGTTGCTTTCAAAGACAGCCCTTCGACAGCTAAGCTGCTTTCAAAGCTATTTATGCCTTGAACTAAGCTCTTTTTGAAAGCAGTTCTCAAGCAGCTGATATACTTTCAAAACCATCCTTCAGCGAACCTGTCAAAATCAGTTCCATATTAGTTAAGCTTGTTTCAAAGCCAGCTTTCTATCAGCTAAGTTTTTTTCAAAACAACCACTAAAGCGATTGAGTACAAACACAGCTCTCAACAATCTAAGGTAGTTTCAAGGCTAGTCTTCCCAGAACGAAGCACTTTTTGCAACCAGCTAATATACTTTCCATTATACCTTAGCACTCCTGTCAAAGCCAGCTCTCTATTAGCTAAGCTTCTTTCACAGCCAGCTTTCTATCAGCTAAGTTTTCTTGAAAACCACCACTAAACCGATTGAGCTGCTTTCAAACGCGTTCAACCAGTTAAGCTGGTTTTCAACCAGCTTAATATACCTTCAAAACCACTCCTCAACCATCCCTCAGCACACCTGTCAATGCCAGCTCCCTATTAACTAAGGTTCTTTCAAAGCCAGGTTTCTATCATCTAACTTTCTCCAAAACCACCACTAAACCGGTTGAGCTGCTTTCAAACACAGTTCTCAGCAGTTAATCTTGTTTCAAAGGTGGTTCTTAACGAACTAAGCTCTTTTCTTCATCAGGTGTCAACCAGCTAATATACTTTCAAAACCACCCCTCAACCATCTAAGTTTCTTTGAAAACCAGCACTAAACCAGTTAAGCTGCTTTGAAACGCAGACCTCAGCCAGCTAAGTTGGTATTGCTTCTCAACCTTTTATCGCAACCAGTTCTCAACCAAATTATATACTTTCAAAACCACTCCTCAACGAGCAAACCTGTCACAGACTGCTCTTTTATAGATAAGCTGCTTTCAAGCCCACACTGTAGAAAAATTAATTTAAGAAGCTAGAACCATTTTAAATTCTGTAGTTTTAAATGCGTAAGAATCCAAATTCCTTTAATATCTCAACAGTTACAAGATAATAGAAATCTGCACTAATCTGCAGTACCTGCATATATTTTACTAACATCTCCACCTCCTATTGCAATTCCAGACAGTGCTAGATGCGCTGGAATACAACACGAAAAGTTATCCTGAAACTCCCCTTATCAATCTCATAAATTATGGAAATACTGAAACGATGTGCGAACGTGCAGTGCAGGTCAGCTCGCTACCACTTCAATTCAGTCGTCTTTAAACGTAGCATCCCGGTGTGGCACAGTTTCACCTCGATGGGTGTCGCTCGTGAATGCTGATATCTAAAGCTGTCGATGTACCGATGCTAGCGATTCCATCTCCCGTGCGAGACGGGAAAAACAACTGACCGCGCAGTTTACGAGGTCTACACCGAAATTACACGTTCTTGCATTACATTTGCCACTACATATATTTAAAGCCGGGTGCACATTGCGTGGAGGGACGTCGTATCGTAACAAGCGATGGTACGGCATAGAATTTTTATTATTGTAAGTCTGTTATAATGTATTAAACAAGAGGTAACGAACCCGAAATGACAATCTATGTAGTAATTACCGCTTGAATTACACATAAAATCGTTTAAAGGGTATATGGAGGTTTTTTACAACTCTTTATATGGTTTGATGTGAATCATGTGCTGAATGATTGCAAATCGCACCATGGTTGACCCTAGAGGGTGCGATTTTCGAGCCTCGAGGAATAGACCTAATTTTACAAATGGATCCCGTGACTGATGCACAGGTGGTGCCAAGAATAGCAACGGATTGAGGGTTGGCGTTGATGGACCACAGACTAACCTTATTAGAGTCGTAGGAACATCTTAAGCAATATTTCAAATGGAAGATTCTTTACTTTTACATTGGTTTGGGCATGACCCCTCTTAAGTATTTCAAAATGTGACACAAGAAAAAACTTCCAGATTGGGAAGCAAAAGAAATCGGCGCCGTATGAACGAAAACACTCTGACAAAGACAAGTGGAGAAATTTATCAACTGCTCGCCAAACATGTTCTTGATCTAAGAAAATCAGATGTAAGGACACTCATGGGCCTGCTCACTGGTCAATGCCTCCTAAAATATCACCACAAAAGGATGGGCAAAGCTGATCAAAACACGTGTCCACAGGATAGGTGACTCTAAAGCCTAAACAAACTAAACCAACGACACCCAAACTAATCATGAAATTTGTTGAACATTGGAATGGCAAGGATGTATTGTTGGATTGTGCTAGTTGGTAAGGGGTCACTTGGCACAACCCCCACCAGTCCTACCTTTGGTAGGTGTCGACGACCAATCCATGCGACGCTCAAGAATATGACGCGGCATTTGAATTAGCAGTTGTTACTTAAATTGCTTAGTGTTATGACTGAACTGCTACCTGTTGTCACTGACTGCTATCTGATATGTTTGAATCGCTTTTCAATGGCTGTATTTGTTATATTTGAGGAAGCAGATGAAATAAACAGCTATAGTAACAGGATGCTGATCAAATATAACAGCTACAACTTCAAATATAATAATCTATCGTCAACAATCTCTCGTCATGAGGAACTAGCAGTTCAATCATAACAGGTAGCAGTTCAATCACAGCAGGTAGTGGTTCAAATCCATCATATCAGCCATATTCGTGAGAGTCATGTGGATTGGTCGCCGACACCTACTGAAGGTAGGAGCGGTGGGGAATGCCCCCAGTGACCCCATAGCTACTCACATTCATACAGTTTTTTTTACAACATTTAGACAATTGTTGATACTGATGTCTTGTAATTTTTGGGCAATCCACATGGATCCTGCAGCTGTAATGTGCTGCAAACCTATGCTTTATTTATTGACTGGAAAAGGTAGAGTTCTCCATATTAAGGATTCCAGGGATGTCGTGGCATTGTTTATATATTTTCCGCACTATGCTTCTATTAGTAATATTAGCAATTCCTCGAAGAGAATATGAAAGCAAAACTGTAGTAAATAATATGTCTAAATTTAGCGCTAAGATTTAATCCAAATTTTGCCACCCAATTGTGTACAATGACTATCTAAGTAGAATTGTGCCACTATCTTCGAAAATATTCCAAATATTCCAACGTTGCCACGTGCTAAAGAAAGTTAAAATTTAAAACTGAAGCATGAATGCGAGGTGAAGTTTTTTAAGTTTCTGACCAGTAGTCAGTGATGAAATTGAAATCTCTAACTCAATTCCCATCTCCGGCAGTCTTATTATTGCGCCGCATCTCTACCACGCGTCTGTCTATCTTATTGATAACTACGCGTCGTTTCTGATAATATGCTTCGGAAACAGTCTCCGATAAATTACAGCAATGTCTACCGCTACAGTCAGACGTAACGTTCGCTGTTTTATTAACAATCCCCTATGGGGGTCGCCTGGGCGGGTAGGTAAGGAAAGAGAATTCTGTGATTACATCGAGATAGTGCTGCCGTCTCGTGGAATTAATATCTTAATGTTGAGAGGCGCGGAACCGCACCGCGGAGCATCAGCTAAGCAACGAACAATGATCAGAATTTAAATGAGTCTCAGTCACGTCGGGGATTATTACGTTGAAACATACTGTTTATGCATGTATGTATGTGTACGCGAATGGGGATACTTTTCACTGGGGAATGCGAATATATTCTGTAATGGGCTGGGAAACAGCTGCTGCAATAGTTTTAATAAACTTGTCAAATGTCAAATGGATGTTCACTGGATGTGTTGGATGAGATTTTATGAGAATACGTTGATATTTCAATCGTGGCAGGTGAAATTGTCTGCTATTTTAGCTGATCTGTGGTTAACAGAACTGAAGAATCTGTCACAAAGACATAATTTGGACTTCAAATTTATAAAAAAGTATCTTCTGTGCCTGTTCCAGACGGTAATATCTTTGCTAGGCCACCTCTACGCAGTGATACCTGAGAGGGTCTCCTATGCTGAGACCCAGCATAATCATTAACATCTGGATTTGCAGTATGGTTTGTGGTGCCATCTTACTAGCACCATCTGCGATTATCAAATTCTTCAAATGCTTAGGGCTGTTATATCTTTGCTGGGCCAGATACCTCAGATGGTCTCTTCTGCTGAGGTTCAGCAGATATTTGTAAATATTAACATGTGGATGTGTACTATGGTTTGTGGTGCCATCTTGCTAGAACCATGTGCGATTACCAAGTTCTTCAAATGTTTGTAATCCTGACATTCCTGCCCATACCGTTAGTATTAGAGCACGCAAAGCAATCGCGCCAATCAAAATGCATCACACAATGGAGAGACTTCATAAGTATAATACAAACATTAACATCGATTATAAAAAAGCTAACCAACCAACTTTCCATTATGTATTCCATAACTCCTAGTATTTCTCATATAATATTTTTCTTCTCCCAATAGCACACAGTTTTAGCAAATTAATGTCGGTAAAAACGGAGACTTTGACCAAGAGAAGGAGGGAAGATGTCAGGAAGACACCCACAGCTAGACGAGACAGACGAACAGTCGGAAATCGGCACCGGATGCACTGGAAAAGCTCTTTTTTCAAGCAGACACATGTGTAGGCAGACGGACGTTTCGCTAGAATACAGCGGACAAGGAATAGGACCACGACACGGAGATTTATTCTCTCTTTTTGATTTAACTGCGAGGAGTTATCAGTTTCCGTCCGGAAGATTTACTCCGCGCCATTTAGGCTTCATTTGTTCGGATTCTTCGTTTTACGGCGGTCGGTCCAGTCTGGCGTGTTCGCTTGTAATTTTGGCAGTGCTATTACTGGAAGGCCCGTAGGGGTCTATACCGGAGACGATGCTCGTCTGTCTCTGTATGTGTTTTTTTTCCGGTAGCCTCGGGTCCGAGTGGAGACACACTCATGCTGAACACAGTCTGAAAGATGTTGTGTTCCTTTGATGTGGCTGACGCAATGTTCAGAAAATGCTTTGCAAAAATTATAATTATATACTTTCCATATAAGATTAAATAAAAAAACTAAATTCTCGAATGTACAGTTTGAGTTTCCGTTCCTGTTTGTGTACCAAAGGTGTTTGTGCTTCGTAAATTAGTTCCTTCGTAATGGTAAAGTAATTGTGAAACAATCAGAAGAATTTAAACACCGTATTGAGCGGTCAAAACTCTGTTCTTGATTGTATCTGATTTTCTCGGTTTGGCTGCAGATTAACTGCCACTCTTATCAGAGTAGGTTGTGTTGGCCTCACACAAATTTGCAGTATAGGTTGCTAAATTTTCTTAGAATAATTTTGATCGTCTACTACACTTGACTAAATCAGCGTACTACCTAGAAAAGCACGTATGAAACAAGAAATTTTATTTGGGGATTGATCTCAAAAATTATTGTGGGTTTAGTAAGATGATCTCTATTTCTTATCCACGCCAAATTTGTTCTAACACTTCAATTATTGTTTCTACTCAGAGTTAACCAGTGGAATTGTATTGTGAAAATTTTTTTGTGCACCCATGATTTTATTTAGAGTGTAGCAGCTCTAACATCTTGGTAGGGGAACTTCCCTTTTGTTTGGGCATAAGGTTTTGCATGACGTTTTATACTATCTTGAAGCCCTTGCCCAACTGATATCCTGTAGATAAGCTATTCCTTGATGTTTCGCTGTGCTGCCAGTATTTACCAAAAGTATGAAGTAGTTGACCGCAAGATCAGTAAAACTGAAACTTCAATACATCTGGTTTAATCTTCTAACATTTCTACATACATATCGGGTTGCTGATACGGCGGTTTTTTCTTTTGTTTTGCCAGATTTTAGTTTGGGGTGGTAACAAATTTTTGGCCAATCGAGTAATCGATCTCAGGGAGACGTTCTACAATGATGCAGCTTCCTCCAATTCTGTTCTGCCACTAGTATAGGATTGGTAAGTTTGTTACGGTTATGGTATCTGCTTAAATTGATAATTAGTCTGACCAACTGGTACGACTAGAAAACGCACAAATGCAGTTCAGGTATCCTTTCATGAACAGAAAATTATCTAAGAATCCACGAAAACATCCTTAAATAGTTATGGCGCCTCTAGATAGCTTCAAATGCCCTAGAAAAACTGTAAAACTGTTTTACTCATATCCAAGTTGGTGACTTTAGCCAATAAAGCAATTTACATAGATTCTTGTGACTGGTTATGAGAGCAGCTTTTAAAAGCAATTTAGCTGATAGAAAATAAGTTTTCAGCTGGTTCAGAAAAATGCTTAAGTGGCTGCTTTCTAAACTACTATAGCTAAGCATAGGTGATGTTAGGCAATAAGGTATCTTAGTTGGTGGGGACTGTTTCTAATCTGGTTTTGAAAGTAACTTGAATAGTTCTGAAGTCATTTAAGAAGCGGTTTAAATGGTTGATGAATAATGATGGAAACAGGTATGGTGTTCCAGAAAATGGCTGTCAATTTGCTTAACCTCCTTTTTGAAACAGTTTAGATTCTGGGCTGGTCACCTTGTTACTAAAATTCCCCGAATAAAATTTGAAGTACCTGTTCAGTTCTCAGCATAAAATTACTGGAAGTTAATACACTTCGCCGCAAAATTATATAAACACAGAAATAAAGAAAAAGGATGTGACCACCCCTCGCTCTTATGCCAGCCCTCATTCTTTCTGGCATAGGTACCTCGAATTAGTAAAGCAATCTTTTCTTGGGGAACTTCTGCCCATATTTCTTGGAATCTTATAGACAGTTCTTGTAATGTTCTAGGAAGATGTTCCAAAGCCTTAATCTGTCTCCCAAAATTGTATCAGAAATATTCAATGGGGTTAAGATCTGGGCTTTGCGCTGGCCTTGGTAAAACATTGATATACCACTAACCAGCTTTGAAGCATGAATACAAATTCTGGCTTATGTAGAACACCAAATGGTTCCACCACCAAATTGGAAATCACATCATCCCCATATCTTGTGGCAGTCGTTGATGACATAAGTGTTTGGAGAGTCATCAAGAGTTATGCCACCCCATACCATAACTGATCCGCCACCAAACGTTTCCTTTTCTCGTATCGCATACTGTGCAAATCGTTCACCTTGTCTTCTTCACACTCTATCACGATGGTCATTAGTTGAAAGGCAGAACCTGAACTCATCCGTAAACAGAACGTGCCTCCAGTTTTCAATTTCCCAATGGGAGTGTATTTGAGCAAATTCCAATCCAGCTCTTCGGTGGGCAGCCGTTAATTCTGGTCTAGCAATGGGTTGGTTGGGTTTTAGACCAGCATCAGCCAAACTTCTTCGAACGGTATCTGTGCTTACTACGAGACTAGTTGCATTCTGGAGATCATTTCTTAATGCTGTGGCGGTACAAAATCGTCTTTGTTTAGCACTAATCTTCAATAATCGGTCTTCTGCGGTCGTTGGTTTGGTTTTCTACCTTGACCTGGCCGTCTGGGATACCTATCAATCTTTTCATATCTTCGCCAAGCTCTACTAATGACAGATTCTGTGTAACATTCAACATGTTTTTTAAGAAAATATGAACTCGTTAAAAAGGAGATTTGTACAAAAAACAACCAAGAGAATAAATGGCATGCGGCGAAATGTATTTCCTCTTACTGTTTTACTAATTTAAACACTTTATTTGAAAGCCATTATTTTCTCGGTTATTCTACTTGGAGGTTTAACTAGATCAATGAAACTTCCATCACAAACTCGGTATAACCCGAACAGACGCAGAAGGCCGGTCCACAATGATGTTCCTGTTATTCGCAACTTATTTATCGGAAGTTTTGTAAGTTAATTTTCAACTTCTATTCTTCCATTTCCTTTCATATTGTACATAAAGACATAATAATGTTACTTTAAAACGGTTCCTTTGCCCCTAGACGGCTGTCATGCACAAATACTTTTCTCGCCTTCGTTTTTCGCAGAGAAACGTGCTTGCACTCTGTGAAGTTCGTAGGCGAGACAGTAGTACGCTTTCCCGCAAATTTTTCCGCCTTTAGACGGCGGGAACTCTTTCTTTTGTCGCATTTCCAGTTCGGGATACCCAGGCACTTACAGTTCGTCGCCGTATTTAACGCGCTTAATACATATTAGGGTCACGTCCTGGCGAAGAGTTTATATATGCTGTCTTTTATTACAAACAGAGTTTTAGTGTTTTTGTGTCCTAACTAGCGGTGAGATGTTTCAGCTGTTTAAATTTTGAGTAATTTATGTATACGAGGAAAATTAAAGAATTAAGCAACTTCACTCTAATATGCCACACTTTGACAAATAACACACCGTTACTTTTAAGACGACTGCGTTAATGCGCACCCTTCCAAACCTCGCTGTGTATACAAAATATTACCACCAAGGCTTCAATTCGCCCTAACCATACATAAAATACGTCCTGAGTCGCTACATAAATATGTAAACAAGAATTTCAGCATTAAAAATTAATGCTTTAATATTCGTCCGGAACCCGACCAGACCATCCATCTATATCCAGGCAAACCACCCTTCGTACTCCGCACCCTTTACTAAATCAACATCGGATCATAATCGCGCGCGAGCCAGCCACGTCTTCTCATGTTTATTCGTCGTCGTGCTGTGTCCGCCGCAATTTCCCTCAAAGACCCCCTCTCAACGATCATCTAATGGAAAATTCTGATCGTACTTCTTGCGCGCTCACACACACGCACACGTAACTCACAGAGCGTTTTCCATATCGACAATTAATCAAGAGTGCGGACCATAAATCAACTGGGACGCAAATTGGTTTGTCGAAAATTCGAGTTACTACAACCCCTCCGTCGAGTTCTGTGCGTGGTTAACGTAGCGACTGGGTAAAGAAGACTGGAGTGGAAAGGGGAAAAAGCGGGTTGTCAGTTTTAAATTTTTATTAGATTAGTATACATTGCCATTCACGGTTTTGTACCGGAAAAAACGACAGCTGCGTGAGTGATTTTATAAATAATGTTTGGTAAATTATGATTGTGCAGGAGCTCTTGGCATTCTACGCTATATTGGACTACGTAACGATCGTAGACAATTTGGTACAGACTACGCAAGACATCGTGATATAGTCTGCATAGTCTTGCATATTCCAAGCCAAAGAGCATATCATATCCTGACCAGGAGGAAACATTCTTCTTCCAATACTCGTAATCTTGTACAAAGCGAGCTACAGCTTCCACTACATACCAATACTGTGGAGTGACGTAAATGTGGT
>ML214302.1:39575-55761 GCA_004785975.1 Popillia japonica | reverse complement strand
TGACCATGAAACCCTGTCTTATCTTGAGCTTGCTGGTTTTTTCCTACGCTATAGCATATAAACCATTTCCTTCTTCAAGGATTTAATTCCTATTGGACTGTTTTGGGTTACAATAAAGAACATAATTGCAACTTACAAATATACCAATCACATTTGTCAAATCCTTCTCCTGATATTAGTTGCATTATTGTTGCTTTGATATTCAGGTTTCATCCTAACTGGGTAAGCATATCACGTAACAGCACTAAACTAATATTTACGTGCACAATTTATAGTTAATGCAAGTTGTTATAATGCAACATATATGTACGTACACGTTGTTTACAACAAACATACGATATTCTACTTTCATTGACGGTGTAATTAGCGTTCAACTGAAATCCCGGTTCGATTATTATGAAAATTTAATTTCGCAAACACATCCCCGAAACCATGCAGTTGCAACGAGAAAGGAAAGAAGAAAATGCGAAGAGGGCGAAAGAGAGAGGTACTACTGGTTCAACGTACGACCTCTGAATACCAAAATGCTCGATATTGAGGATGATGTAAAATTAAATGATGACGCGTTGTTAGAAAATTCAATCCCCGCAGTAGGTCCGCTTCGACGTTGAATATTTAAGCAAGTGCAACAAGAATAAATCCATTCGTTTCGTTGAAAACTCCCAACGTAATACCCGCACAATAGTTTTAGGTGTATACACTCGAAACTTTATTTTCACCCGTCAACTACAGCATGAAAAACCGTGTTTCGTGCAAATTAATATTTAATGAAATTAAATTCCATCGACCGTAACGATAAGAAATAAATTTCCGAGAGTGAGTTCTGTTGAAAATTTCCAACCCTATGCTAATGTGAAACGGTCCACTTGTAATTAACCCTCGCGCGCCGTAAGTGGTCTACTAAACAAGAAGTGGGGAAATTATGAAGTGGACCGTCTGTCAAACGTAGACTGTGGCTGGTATACTGCCACCTAACGAAAAACCCTTCCGGGCTAACCTCCTGTTTTGTTACAGCTCTAATTTAGTAGCCCCACACCACGACTACCCAAAAATTGTATTCATATTATGAAGGACGGGTGATATGATATATGTACATGACTTGAACGATAAAGTATTTAGTACATGTTGGGGTAAAATGTATAAATGGACATTAGGATTATGTTGGATTTCAAGGAAGTTATCTCGATTCTTTGAAAAGTCCAATAGTAGATGAATTTCAAGTCATAGATATTCTTTGATTTTAGAAGGACATATTGAGAGTAGAAGCCAAGGCAAGCATATCTATCACGTTAATATTGTAAAACTACTCTTACTTCGAAGAGACAATTTTGTCTCTCAAAATCCAGTCAACTTTCCACGCCAAAACGACTGGCTTCGTAACCAGAAGATGTTGTATCCTAAGGTGAATGTCAGGAAAAACACGAGCTCTTGATTTTGGTCTTTGCCCGATTTTCTTTCCCTTGTAATATCTAATGGAAGCATGCTTCAATCTTCAGAAGCTGCGTAGCATGAGGTATGTTGGAACCCACAAAAATCCTTGTCGAAAATAGTTTGGCAAACAGTTCAATAGAAATTTCATATTCTGACAGTAGCCACAAGCAGTTGACGATTGAAAGGACAGCAACAAGACCTCCAGGTGGTGTAAATTTTATAGAAACTGTTAGAGAAGCAAGCATTGACTCCACATGGTTCATCCAAATTTAACAATGGCAAGGTTATAGGCAAGAAATTGTCTCTATGGTACAAGGGAAGAAATTTACAGATCCAGGTGTTTACATCTTCTACATCAGAGCTAAGACGCTCAAGAAAGAAAAGATAGAAGCGATTTTCAAAGGATTTGCCACACAACAAAAAAACAATATTAAAAAATGCATCAAGATTTGATGAAATCTATGGCCAAATTTTGGAAGAACTTGGAGAAGGGGATATGAGACCAATAATTTTATATTCAGCACAATTATGAATACAAACCACCTCCTTAGAATTTGACAAGTGGTGTAAATCATAATAATTCTCAAACTAAGAATTTGAAAAGAATCAGAACAAGAAGTCTTGTCCTACCCATGCTATAAGCATATTGCTTCTATTTCACGAAGTTTTGGAGATTCTATACGGTACAAAAATATAGAAAAACTGTAGCTATGCAGATCTTTTGTTTCCTTCATGTAGCATCCATCTAGTGCTATCATCCATTACTGGACCTGCTCTAGCCTATGGTAGGTTTTGGCTTGAGTTTGCTCCTTATGAATTTAGAGCCTTCTTCTACAGTTTTGATGTGTTGTTCCAGATATGCTACTGTGGTACTGATCTTTTCTCTTCTAAATTCCCATAGATCTCTTAAGTCTGCTTTGCTATTCTAACTTAGCTTACGTACCTTTTAGCTTAGTTCCTGTAATCTTATACTATTTCCTAATCTGCTGCTTTGTTGCAGGTATTTATGCCTGTATGTTCTCTTAGCTTGCTTCTATGCTGTCTTATATTGCTTTTATGATTTATCCTTTTCATGCAGCTTGATAATATTCCAATAAAATTAAATATTGGTTCTCCTTTCTTTTGGATGCTGTGATTATTTTTCTATTCGATCACATCTACATCTACAATCTAAACACCACAGCTGAGCCCCAACCTGTGGTGTTTAGATTTTATCTTAAAATGCGGCTATTAATCTGACTCGATGCCATTATATTTTCTATTTTATATATTATCCTTTTGCGAAGACCTGGTTTTGGATCAAAATTTTGTCAAAGACCCTGAAAATATCAAGATTCTTGTAGATCGATGCCTGGAAACAACGCATATTTACCGACTAACTAGCTAGAGGCTGAATTGGGGAATGTATATTTCCTTATTGGCTGTAAATTGTTTCGCCGAACAGACCATAAGAAAATCAGAGACAGTAAATTTAATCTAAGCCTAATTGGAATTAAACAAAAATTCCATTAACTGATGAATATCCATCTTATCCCTACAAGCATCAATAACTCAACCCCAAAGGTTCGATTCCTGATGTCACTGAATACCTCTCAACAGTATACTGCCCAAAAGAAATGACTTATTCACTACCGGTTGATCACCTTGACTGTGATCAGTTACAAGCTACATAAGTGCTTTTTCAGGTAATTTACTACCTAGGACCTCATCCAAGCCATGCATGTTTATTTACTGGTTGTAGAAGAAGAAGAAATGTGTTAAGCTAAACAGAACAACTAGGAAACAAAAGCAAAATATACATACACAGTCCTTAGCTTAGGAACAGATAACTTTTCAAATGATCAAAGCTGATTCGAAGGTATGACTTGTTTATAGTCTGTTTCATATTTGCTTTACATATTTTGAAGAATTCCTCTTTCGTTATAACTTGTGCTTTGCAGAGATTTCACAAAAATCTGCTACCAAGACTAGTTGTTTTCCTGAGCTTATCAGTCTTCGTTGCTGGAGTTCTCTGGATCTGCCTTTGTAATTAATTGGGCCAGCACAAGTTAAGTTAATTAGTTAGTTAGCATATTCTATCAAGGAATTGCTTGTCATCAGTTATCAGAGACAGACACAAACAGTTCAGTGCTACTTAATTAATTCGCAGAATACGAAAAGGTAATAACCATTATTTTTTACACCTTCCATACATTACTTTTATGGCGAGGAACAACTAAGAGAAAAACATATTTACAAACATAAAACAACATTTACTCTCGGCAATAAATCCACAGATTTGGTATTCGTAAGAACCACAGGCACGTTAGTATTTATTGGCTCTAGTATCCATTTCAGTGAGTTTATTTCCAGGTAAAATACCGCTAACTTTAACCAATACATACATATATTACCTAACAACCTAAGCGACCATTTTTGCTACGGGCGTAATGAAATTGCTGCTAGCGTTCCACAATGTCAGTTCCTCGAGGTAACACGACAACATTTTCGCCGTCGGTTATAAATTATGAAATGGGGGGGGAAACTCGTAAGAAGAGAAACGATATCCACTAGACGGGGTACGTTTTCCCCATTTATTTCCTCGTTGATGTTGAAGGAAAAAACGATTCTTATATTTGTATTCGGTAATGGGAATGATAGGCTAAAAAGGGGTAAACATCTTGGAAATATTGTGAGTAATGGTTTTATAAAAAGTTTAAGTTCTTCAGAATTTTCTTTTTTTGTCTAGTAAAAACTTAATGAATGATTTAAAAGGGTTTCGGGAAATCTTTAATGACGTTTATGCAATCAATAATCACCGAGATTTACGTAGTTTACACTCGTCTGCTCTTATGTTTTGCAGTCATACCTTTTCAGCCACTAATTTCTTTGGATTTGCTTGCTAATACTATTGGATTCCTCATAATGGCACTAGCATTCACTATATGCTTGTGAGGTATTGGAAGCTGATTCTGTAAGGGATATTATAAATATGACAGATAATTTGCTTTCTTCTTGTCAGGTTTGGGAAATTTTGAAGGAATTTGCAGAATTAGCTAGCTGGGAATAATATCTTTGGCGCTGGCAATAAGTGAACTTCTGTGGTTAATTATCTTCTTACCTATCCAAATATACTAAGCCACAGGGCCGTGTGGTGGGGTGAGGCGGCGAGGCAACCGCCTAGGGCGGCAAATGAGTAAGGGCGGCATTTCAATCGAATTTCATTCGAACTTTTACCTAAATAGTTTCAGAAATGAATACCTCAAAGGGCGCCAAAATTCAGTGCTGCCTCACCAGTTCTAAATCCACCACACGGCCCTGCTAAGCCAGGGTAAGCCAGGGTAAGCCACTGTTGGTGCTTATAGAAGTATCTTAGCCGCAATAATCAATCACACTATTTCGTTCTGTAAGATATCGAAGCACTTGACTTGTCAGATGGTGGTTCTGGACCAGAATAGGCTAGTACAGATCAAAATCAGGCAGAAGAATGCCAGTAGTGTCCAGGATCTAGAAGTGCGTCTTAAGGTTTACAGAGTAAGATTTCAAACCTCCACAGTGATCGAGCGTTTCCTTTGAGAGTTTCTCCAGTCTGTGCCAACTCATACTCCTTCAAAATGGGCAAATTTGAAATCTCTACAGATGTTGGTGGTTCTGATAAGTTCACTTACTACAACGAATCATGTACTGCAGGTGGAGCACTAGATTTTGTAGTAAACTAAGAAACTTGGCTCGTCAAAGGCCGGCCCTGGACCGAATTAGGGCTCCATAGGTCAAAATCGGATAAAGAAACGTAGTATAAATCAAAAGGTTGATTGTATAAAAAAACATTTCTGGAGGACCTGATCGCGTCTGTAAACTAACCTTCCTTCCTCGATACAGTGATGGTGGTAATGGGAAGAAGGAGTGAGGAGAAGATTCTTGAAAAACACACAAACGAATGCTTTGTGGGTTAATAGTGAATCTCCATTTCTGGCACCATACAATAAGAGGATCTTATTGCTAGAGGAAGTAGGAGGTGCTTAGATTGCAAATTTTGTATTTATACATGGTTTCAGCCAGGAAGCCTTGCGATATTTCGGCAGAAATAAGTCTAGCTGTTGAGAGTTGTTTGAATTGTTTAATTTGGGAGGTCTTACTAGACAAACAGGATTGAATTCAAGCAACTGGCTTGGGAGGAAGAAAATCGGGAAAGTTGAAAATCAATTGATAGGTGGTGATAAAAACCGAATTGTTCAGTTCAGGACGAGAGTATCCTTTACTGATGGCATTGCCATGCCAAGGACAATGCTTGGCGATCTTTAATCGATTTCACAAAGGCTTCTCTATCTGAAGCTATATTATAGCAGTTATGCTTTATATCCCTCCAATTAAATTTGTTGCGGCATAGTTGGGAGCGTTTTCACACTCAGTGTGGCATTGAACAATACGACCAAGACCTAGTTTGTATATCTATCTCGTCTGGAAATAAAAAGGCTCAATGAAGAAAACTACCTTCTGGATCAACAATTCAAGTAACAATTTTGCCACAAACAATATACGTTTCCACGCTTTATCTAACTAAGTTTTGTGTTATAATTTAGTCTGGGAAGATGTCTGTGTGGGCGTCGTAATCAATGAAATTTAGAGACAATTAATATTAGATTATTCCCCAGTTTGATACAACCGATTCTAATCGTACGGTTTAATTAGTTAATGGAAGAACGTCATATTCGGAAACTTACTTATTGCTCCATCCCTCGTCAACTGTAAACCCCAAAAACAATGAAATATGGATGTGTACCCCTGAATAATTTGAATAATTCGGGAAAAGTACACGGCGAGCTCGCATCCTGTTTCTATCTTTGTCAGAAGCAAAATGAAAATATTTCAAACTTAATTTATTAGATCATGTTAGGTAGAGTACCCGGCGAAGTTTTTATAATGTTTTCCAACGAATATATTACAAGTTATAAATTAATTTTTTGGGGAGGTTGGAGGTTATGCTGATGCAAAGTGGTCTTATCGAATTTTACGCCCACTGAGTTTACAAGAAAAGGCGAGTTAAAGATGTGGAGGAAATTTTTTCATAATATCTGTAACGTTGGCTTTTACACTAAATTTATCTTTAAGTTTTACAGAAGATTTAGTCTCAATACAAACTAAAATATGTAGAGAATGCATGCCTACATATCACGATGATACGCATAATATTATTTTAATTTAATTAATTAACATTATCAATAAAACTAAACTTTATATTCTCTCCTTCAAACACCTGCATAACTTTGTCAGGCTCTTACTCTTTCCCCCACATTTTTTTCCTAAGTAAATTTGTATGTTGTCGGAAGCGAAGATTTTCTCACCCTATTTTGAAAGTTTTAACAGGCCAACATCAAATTTGAAAAAGTTACTACATTCAAACAGGATCATTAATTAATTTGCTCCTCACGAACTTATAAAAGCTGAATTAATTTAAAAGTTCCAGAGAGTGCCTGTTTGCTTCTCCAATCTTCCTCTTCCCTCTTTTTTCATTGTCTTATAGAATGTTTAATTTAGAGATTGTTATAGCTAATTTTTTTGTAATCAGACTAATTTAACGAAAATCGTTCCCATCCGAATTACCACCGTATTATTAAAGTTGGGACGTTTATAAATGGGGACATTTCCATTTTGTTCTGAAGTAGTTTGTCAACTTTCGTGTTATATAGAGTCATTAATTTTGCTCACATAAATTTATCACCTACGGACATGTCTCGTATATGACTCTCGTATAAAAAGTAAAATAAAAATGGCTGCGGGCGTTATTGACGGAATGAAGTTCTGACACAAACTAGAGCGGAAATAATGTTTCGAATATATTCAGAGTTTGCTTGTTTTGGAGGAAAGCACTTTTAAATGATGATGGATGTTAAAGATATTGTGTGGATGTATTCATGCATTTATGCATGATCTTCGTACTTATCAATAAACACTTGTTCTAGTTTAGTTAGGATGGTGGTACACACAACACATTTTCATCCTGAATTTCAGTAGGCGACCTACTGAAGTAGTACAACTGACAGAAATGACATAGACGGCAGACTTGATCTTCACCCTTCTCGAGCTTGTGCTTATTGTTATTTTAAGGCCGCATAACGTGCCAGAAATCCTACTGGTAGTTCAAGGTTCCTTTTGATGAGAGATGGCACCACCTTTGTTAACTTAATCCCGATAAAAATGTCTTCAGCTGTTTTTGTTCTGGCGTGTTCTGCAGGTGAGAGACCTCTCCGTTGTCTTCCCATTTATTAATTGCTTGATTTATGTGGGTGTTAAATTGATCATGAGTAAGGCAACAAGAGCCTTAATGATATGTCGAAACCTAGTAGGCAAAACGTGGGACTGCAGCCCAAGTATACGACAATGGCTGTACATCAGTATAGTGAGATTTATGGTAACATAGGGGGCAGTAAGCTGGTTCCTAAAGGTCACACAAGTAACAATCAGTAATTTTCATGATAAACTGCAACGGTTGGTATGTGTGTATATTACTGGCGCCCCCACCGCAGAACGAAGTGGTTAGGAAATATAGCTTTGAAAAGAACTTCCTTGCGAAGTAAAGCGACAAGGGAAAATGAAATGAGAACGATGCACTTACTACCTAAAGGCAAATACCATTAAATGGTATGCGGACAGTTCCAAAAGTAATAAAGGAACATGCGGAGGAGTATTTGGACCAGGAATCAAATAATCAGACCTAATGGGAACTTATTCTAGAGTCTACAAGGTAGGTATCAATGCTACTGGAAAATGTTGCACTATGCTGGGTACCAGAACACACTGGAATCCTGGCAACGAGAAAGCTAATTTATTAGCAAAGAAGGCCGCCGCAACATCTTTTGTGGAACTCAATTAATATAAGGGGATTTGTCTGAAGAATAAGCCATTGCCGTTACTTCGATGATTGGATACATGAAAATTGGATAATTGCAGAAAATCCTTATAAAAAATCAAGCCTCAATCAGATTCGATAAATATAGAAGTCATTGACTAGCAAAATTTCTTCCATTTTAAAAAGCTGTTAACGTCTAGTAGCTTAGCTTTCTGCTGTCCTCAAATGCCAGTTCAAGCCAGACATTTTATTGTCTGAATTCGCCAATATCCCATTTGTTTATTCTTCTCCTACTCCACCAGCAAAGTTTCCAGCCTATTTATAGACAGATTATAGCAATCCTTTGTAGGAAGATAAAAAAATTTAAGTCGATTGGTGCACATCGATAAAAGGAGGTAAGAGGGGCGAGCAGCAAAGAAACTAGCCATCCAATGAGTTTAATGTCCTACTGATAGATATAACTGAGTCATTTACATTTTTAAGGAGATGCATTGTATGTTTTCTTCCACTCATAGCGATGAATACATTAGAGACGCCCATTCTATTATGCAGAAATAACAAGAAGTCATAGAAATGTGAAAATTATGAATACAGCCTTTATTTGCTGGCGCACAGCAATCTCGTAATTTATGAATGACATATTTTCTTCGCCGGATGATACATACATAAATAGTAAAGACAACAGAGTTATGATTTTTTTTCAAATTATAAATATGCTAATATGTAGATGTAATGCAAATATTATGTAAACAATTGGAGAAGTTAAGGCTGGTTAAAAGGAAGATTCCACTTGTTTAATATTGGATACAATTATCAAGACAACATAAGACCCGTGGATACATAGATTAATACTCAGTAATATTAGAAGTGTTACACCCAGAAGGAGTAGGTAATTTGTTCAACTTGATTTTGTGACGTCAAAATTATCACCGTGTTAGTGACTTTGACAGGGGTAGAATTGTTGCCTAATGCAACGCATAATGTCATCTTCAGGACTATAAAATACAGGATAAGAGCGCATCTTTGGGGATACCTGCCAAGAAAGGAACTCTCCCTTTTTGTACCTGTTTGGGTGGTTCTTGATAGAAGAATTTTGGGACTATCTACTAAATATAGCTGGGTTGGATTTTAAATCCACGAAATCAGAGTACAAACACAGAAAGGAGCAACAACTGCAGAAAGTCTGAGACTATCTGGAAGACCTTCGAAGACAAGAATAAGAAGAAGACAACGATCCTAAACAGCGCAGTAAATCCTCTTTTCTGGTTGGAAGAAAACCAACTACAGATGTTACTTTGGATGGGACTATATAAATCCAGTTGAAAATGTGAACGCATACGTTCAACACAAGCTTCATGGAAAAGGGTCAACACGTCCAAACACTTTTGTGAGATTAGTGGGATCATAGAATCTGTTATGTTATTTAATGAAACGTATAGTTTTATAATATTAACTTTTATTAATATCTCTCTGACATTTATGACATATGCCAATTACTCATAATCTGACACACACACACCGTGTTGCCATACAACATCTTCCCTTTTTTTACATAGGAACTAAAAACTATTAATTTAATTGTAAACTAAACATGAACATGATAAAACTTAGGTTAATACATAATCATTATATTTTTGAGGAAATCTGGTGTGGTCTAGTTAACTCGACAAACTCTTCCTTTGACTTCTGCTGTTGAGTTTTCTCCTCTGTTCCAAGTTTTGCTCGGATTTGTGGTTGATTATTTGTTTTGAATTTTGTGTATGTACTGATTGGTTTAATGTGTTCTCTGTTTCTTCTATACTCTTTGTTGTTTACTTGGACTATATATGATCTGTCTTTTATTTTTTCCGTGACTACTCCTTTATCCCATGTTTTTGAGGTCGGATCTATTTTGGTAAATATGGTTTGCCCTATTTCTAAAGGTATTTGGTTGGTACATTTTTTATCATAATAAAATTTACTACATCTCCTTCTTTCCTCAATTTTCTCTGGTACCTTTCTAATTATTTCCTGTTTTAAGTTAATGTTCATTGTTGGTATTCCTGTTCGTGTTCTTCGACAGAAAATTCTCTGCACTGGACTAGAATCTATTTTATTGGGCGTATTTCGCCAAAATTCAGTATTACTCTCCTTGACTTTCTTCATTATGCGCTTAACTATTTTAACTGCTGCTTCTGCCTTACCATTACCTTGTTGGTGGTGTGGCGAAGAGGTGGTATGTTTAAATCACCATTCTTTTGCAAACTTTTCCATATCTTCATTGACCATGTTTGTTCCGTTATCGGTACATATTCTCTTTGGTATCCCATGTCGACTGAAGTTTTCCTTACAGGCTTCTATTACGCTTTTAGGTGTTAAATCTTTTAAAATATTTGCTTCAAAAAAATCAGAAAAGTGATCTACAGTTACCAAAATCGTTTGCTTTTTTTGTTTTATACATCCGTAGCATACATCTAGAGAAACATATTCAAATGGATAAATCGGTATTCTATGCGATTGCATAGGGGCTTTCCTCTGCGAATCTGCAAACTTGCAACATATCTCGTAATTCTGTACTATTTCCCTAATCTGAGAATTCATTCCAGGCCAGAATAAATTTTCTTTTGCCAATTTTATTGTGGCTTCAATTTCGTTGTGATTTGTATGTATTTTGCGAATCATATTTCTTCTCAACTTAGTAGGAATCACTATTTGGTTACCTTGCAAAATCAATCCATTTTCTGTCCGTCATTCATTCTTGAATTTGTGATAAACTTTCAAGTCATCTTCCAAGTGATGCAAGTATTTAGGCCATCCCTCTCTAATTTTCTTTATTAATTTTGTAAGCGTAAGATCTTCACTGGATACCTTTTGAATCTCTTCCATCCAATCATTATCAATCTCCGGGATTGTTAATTAATTGTGTGTATTTTCTCGCCATTTATTTTGAAAATATTTGCTCTTAGATCAGCATTCGCTTCATCGCTTTTCGAAATCTGTGTTGGTGCTATACTTAGAACATCTGCAACTATATTATTTTTACCATTTATATATTCTATTTCAAAATCATATCTTTGTAACGCCATTAGCATTGGCTTTAATCTTTTTGGCGTATTTGTAGCTCTTGCATTGCTTTCATTTGCTCATTAAGCAACGTTATACTCTCTGTTTGCTTAATTATTAATTCCACCAACTTAGGATCCACTTTTTCTATTTCAGTTTCCTTTCCCACTTTTTTCATAACGTTGACTTTACTTTTTTTTTCTATACTATATTGTCTATATTTAATATTTAGGTACTTCCAATATTATTTCTATTCTGCCGACTTTATTTCACATGACACCATGTTATGTTATTTAATGAAACATATACTTTTATAATATTAACTTTTATTAATATCTCTCTGACATTTATGACATATGCCAATTACTCATAATCTGACACACACACCGTGTTGCCATACAACAGAAACCAATCATCAACCGTATCTTGATTCCTATACATTTTTGCAGTACAACACTTGGAACCAGTTTTGATAGTATTCCCACAAGTTTTGACAAGTTTTTCAAAGTTCGTTTTCGTAGTGCTACTATGGAAATATTATACTAGCAAAGGCACGATATGTGGTGGGAAAAATATCTACAAATTCTATTTGTTTTGCAATTTTTTTACTACATCTACAGACATGCTTGTAAAATGGTCAAACCATTTGCATTAGTCATAGACAATGTACGATGGTAGTGTAACTTTATCTGCTGCTTCTGCAAATATTACTTATGTAGAACCTTTTTATTAATCCTGCTGTATTTTATTCTTATACAAGACAAAATACAACCCCTACTTGGTAGGTCGATAAGATTTTTTTTCATCGTAATGGTTTGAAATACTACATATGTACATATGAAAAAATTCTACAGCTTTAATACAATTTTAGGGCTCATTTTATGGAGTAACATTCACCGCGTTGCATGCCAGTATTTTACTAAAAGATACGAAACAAAATAATACAAAAAAGCCATCCTTCGTCATTCTACCATTTTCTACAACATTGCTGCGACCGCAATAACTCGCACTATTCATCTTTTTTAGTCCAAACCGCAAGCGTAAAAGTACAATATAATTTTCTTTATTTGACAATAATTAGGGTATGCGCTACGCTAGATCGTGGCGTCATAAACGGACGTGGCAAACGGAGAAAACAAACAGAACCGGCGATGAAAGTGTCGTAAAGAGTCAGGCGAGCGTATGAAGCATATGAAGCTCATGCTAAGGGCGACGAACAGGGAGCCTGTTACGCTAGCGTTTTATTTCAGTCTCTTGCACGATTCACTTCCCACAGCGTTATTCATATTGTGAACAGGAGGTTGTGCTTACACGATAATGTTGTATCCCTTTTTTTATACCTAAAATGCTGAGATTCAACAAAGACTCCAGTAACACATGCACGTAAAGAATAAAACTGTACCGTAGAGGTCGACGATCTAAAACTTTTCAAAAGAAAATTCACACTTAGATTTAAAACTATGAGAGCAACTCATCACCTTGTACGTACTTCAGCATTACTTTCGAGCAGCCATCATATCTTGCTAACGATAACTTCCGTTCGCCACAAAAGTGAAAAATCCAAAATTGGACAAATTGCCCTTCGCATATCGCTCTTCAAAGTACAGAAACGCGATTAATCATCAAGCGTAGCGGAAAGAAACTTAGACGAGTCTTCTATAACACACGAGAACTTCTAATACGAAAAGAGGCAATCTTGTTGAGAAATTTACCGTCGTTCCCCTTCGTGAAGAGCACATCTTCACTACTATACCACCGCACCGGAGCTAATAACGCGAAAACTTCTAGAAGGGCAATCAACGGTATCGGAAAGTACGGTAAGCTAAAAATGTCTTAGGACAGATCCCGAATTATCGGTCTAATTTCTTGTTTCTATAGTTTTATACCTTTCTTTTAAGTTTTTTTTTCTGATTAAGCTAGTGAAAACTGGGTAACAACCATGTGGAATTAAAAAGCGGTTGGTTAGTCTTGTCCACAGCTTCCACAATTTTCATGTCAGTCATTCTAGTCATTCTGGTACACATATTCTGTTATTTATTTAAATTTAATTTTCTCATATTTGCTCTCATAGCTTTCCTTATATCAAAAAGTATCTCAAATATGTAGGTAATATGGATGGAGAAGTACAGAGGACGGATCCCTAGATGAAGCCGCTAAATCCAATCAACAGGATCTAGGAGAACAGAAGAATATAATATAAAAAGAAGCAAAGACACCAGAAAAACACGATCATCAAGCCAACAAAAAAGCAAAATCAGAGGAGGAAGGGAATGGAAAAATAATTCTGGAAGATTAAGATTATTGGGGAGGGAGATGAAGAATACAGAGTAAAGAAAAGGATGTAAGAAGAAGATGAAAAAATTAAGACTTTTTTGTTTCCAAAAAGAGAACAGATTGAGAGGAGGGTAAGGAAGTGATGAGTAAAAGAAGGACGATTAAAAGGAAAAATAGTAGACGCAAGAGGAATCACAATAATGGTATAAAGTAAGAAAGAGATACAAAGCCGGAAAAGTAGAAGTAGAAGGTGGTGCTAAAGAAGAAGGAAGAAAAACAATAAAAGAACTAAAACGAATAACATAAGAGAAATGGAGATAATATAATACATCATCTAAGATGAACATGGAACAGATGGATACAAACGAAAAGGAGCATACAAAGAAAGACTGCTTAGGAAAGAAAGACGGGAAGATAAACATAAGAAGAAGAGACTGTTAAAAAAGAACTAAAATAAGAAAGAGACAAAGGGCAAAGAGGACAAACACGAAGGCGGTGGATGAAAGGAGTGAAATGGCAAAACGAAGGTACACAAAGCGAGAGAAGTAGGAGCAGGCGAGCAAAGAGAGCATAGACAAAAAAAGATCACTGAAGAAAGAAAGAGGGGAAGAAAAACACAAGAAGAAGGGACTGCTAAGAAGAAGGATATAAAATAAGAAAGAGACAAAAGAATGAAGAAGATAAACACGAAGCCGGCGGATGAAAGAAGCGAGTTGGCAAAAAGAAGGCACACGAAACAAAAGAATTAGGAGCAGGCGCGCAAAGAGAATCGACAGAAGGAATACAAGAAGAAAAAAAATCATACAAAGTAAAAGAAGAGAAAAGAATAACCCGAGAGTACATAAGGAAGAGAACTAAAAACACTAGAAAAAGTCTGAGTCAATAATAACACAAAATAAGTAAAAAATAGAAGAACAGAGAATATTAAGTAGCAGGTTTGGGAAGAAAACAAGGAAGTGAATAGCCAGAAAGTAGGAACACGAGAAAACTTAATAATAATAAAAATGTGTAAGAAGAGCAAGAGAAGAAAATGAAAGGTAAATAAAAGAGGTTGAAGCAGAAGAAGGAGAAATAGGAGCAAAAAGTAGTAATAATAATATTAATACGAAGAAGCAGAACTAAAAAAGAACAGACATGGAAAAGAGAGAAATTTTAATGAGAAGAGAAAATTAAGAAGAAGAGAAAGGAGAAAGAACAAAAGTGGCATACGAAATTCCTGAATGTAAAAGCAAGAAACCAATGAGCGGAGCAATGAACCAATAGCATCTAAATGGAGGAAATTCTACTCATACATACCTCACCTGTAGAAGATCTTAAAATACATAATAATGTAAATAAATAACTGGATAAAATTGTAAGAAGAAATACGCAAACAAAGTTAGAAGGAAAGAGAATCAGCTACGAAAAAAAGATAAGAAATAATTCTGTGCCTAAGCTAGTGAGTTCTTCCTTCCTCTAGTGACATAAACTAGCTGTCTGCTTAGATCAGAAAATCACTCAGCATATTACAGCATGTCTCCAAAAGTTTTTCAAAAACATTCCAAAAATAGTGAATTTTGGATCCACTTAGCTGCAGTCAGACTCGTGGTCACATACTGGTCCAAAAACTAAAGAAAAATGACGGCAAATTCTACAAAAAAATCCTTTCCAAAACGAGGCCATCAAAGCTCTAATAATCTGATCATGCTCTAATGCTGTTGAAGACAGGACGAAGTCCTCCTAGAAAGAGAGCAAACTGCACCATACAGAGGGTGGTGTAGTCCTTTCCTTCCTTTGTCGAGGAGAGGAAAATCTTACATGCACATCTTCTAATTCTTGCATTGGTATTCCTTTGTTTGTATTATTGGATTGATTGTTCCAATGGCAGTAGAAGCTCTGGACCATGTTTCCTCTGTCCGATATTATGAGGTTTATCATCTTATTACATTCTACAACATTACTACAGTATGGGGAAACTTCTATTTATGCCTTGGTTTGAAAATACCCCCCTTTTACTATTCGTCAAAAAAAGTCTTTGCCCATATATTTTTAATGGAGAGACCCTTTGCTGTAGTTCCTCCAGCTTTCTCATAAATTGTTTTATAAGGCATTTTTTCCGACGGCAGATAAAGATGTATGTAGATAGATTTTTTGGGCAGAAATATATTATTATTTGATCAGAGCTTTCAGTGGCTTTATTGCAGCCATATATGTATGTACATACATATAAAACTTGCTAGGACCATTAACGCTAACGTACCAACGCACGACATTTTTGCTCGATTCTACAAAGTGCGATGGATACAAGTACGCCAGTGCTTTCCCGAGGTTTATTACGAGTTACATCCGCTTAGTTCAGCTGTTCTCCTCGGAAAACGGGACCAGTAGATGGAACTTCAATAGTTCCTCTACAACAATTATCGCGCGAATTAGCATATCCATTATAGATATGGAATTTCGTAAATCGAGTTATTACAAGTTAATTTGCCATTCGCAGACAAAAGAGGGAGGTTGCGGTATCCGACCGTTGTCGGTCTCAAGTAGTAAGAGAGCGCGATAAAGAGTCCGGGGGTGTTTTATAACCGTGAGGCATTTTCGTAGGCAAGAGAATACATTAAGGATACACCGCATTTA
>ML214302.1:0-34575 GCA_004785975.1 Popillia japonica | reverse complement strand
TGGAACAAATTGGGTAAGATTAAAGCTTGAGCAACAAAATAATATGCTGAAAATAAAAATTACTTCAAGTGTGGATATTCTAGGGCTATAATTAGTAAAACAGGAAGTTAATATGTATTTCAACTTTAAAAGGCACTCTTAAGAAAAGCTCAATACCAGAAATAAGCTAATAAAAGAACCTACTTGATTTTAGAAAGGCACTCTGCTTAAAGACACCTATAAATCTTCCCACCAGTTTTCTGAGGTACTACCTCCAAAAGGTACCACATCCAAAAGATTAGCAAAACAGATTGATATATTTTCTGATTTTATGAACCAATACCAACACTACGGTTTCAGCATGTCCAATCTACAAATTCATGCAAATAATGAAAGTTAACAGGAAAGTTTAGAGCGTAAGCGGTGATAATGGTAGTGATTTTATAAATAGTACACTTTCACTTCCCAACCACTGAAATGACGATTCTGCAAAAGAAATGATGTAAGAATCTATGAGTTGATTGTTATTGATTTTTCTGTGACAGTAGATCTAACTGTAGGGTGATCAAAGGCCATTAACAAAGTTTTCATAAGAAATATGGCCGATTGTGATTTGCCAGTTCCCTAGGAATAAGTAATAAATCTCAGTGTGAGTAGTATAAAGATAATATTTGCAATCTCTCAAACATTCAACAATATTATATATGTATATGGTCGTTGCTCTTAACTTAATGAAATTTCCAAGGAATACCTTGTGATATTTTAAAAATTCTCTCAGAGGGTTGCTCTGAGCTGAGTTGGGAAATTTTAACGGAGATGTTTGACTAGGAATTTGTTTTTAATTTGATGCAATTAGGAAATAAAATGTCGCATTTAGTACTTCGCTCCTATTACACCAATGAAACTTTTCCGAGTTTAAGCAAACTATGTTATGCGACGTATGGCGTTTTCAGTATATTCAACCGCTTGTTAGGGTGGTGTTTGTGCGTAAACAGTTATAAATTTATCTGTATAAACGAGTTTCGCTGCAGTTATTTGTTTTGGACGTTAATGAAAAGCAAACACTTCCGACCTATATATTTCTTGCGTGATTTTTAGCGAATTAAACAGTAGGCCGCCCACTCTAATATGAAACAATTTAAACCTGCTACTTATGCAGATTTAACGTTTAACACACCAATGATTCTTTCAAACTTATTTAGAATATTTTGATTCTATCCGATGAAATATCTACAGGAAAACAATAGATGGAAATATATTTGTTCTGAAAAGCAATCAAAATCCGTACGAAGTTAGAGCAAACTAATCCGACGTTATTACGTTTGAAAATGCTCCGCACAAACAGGAATTCTATTCTCTTCATTTCACCTCAGTCGTCGATAATCGGGCGTTGCCGTGACAACTGCTGGAGGACTCGTGGACAACTTAGAAAGATCTTCTTTGCAATGCAAACATCAAGGCTCACCCTGTGACGTAGAGCTTTAACAAATCTACTTACGGCGTTAATGTTTTATGCATCATTGAATTTGAAATAAGTCCCTGGTACGTTGACGCAACTGTCGCCTATAAAACATCTAGGGGGGGAAAGGTCGAAGGATGAAAATGATTGTGTAGTTGTCACCTTTAGGGTTAAAATGTTAAGATATATTTGGAAGCAGCCCTTAGGAAATGTGCTGTAACTCCCTTAAACTTGTCCTAAACTCTTTAAAGGAATAAAACCATTTTATAAATATAACATTTACCCCCACCCAAACAAAAATTTACGAAACAAGGTCGCAAGGATAGACGACGACACTTAAACGCGGACAGCTATAAACCATAGAATAATATTTATGACCCTAAAAATTTATTTCGTTTCAAATAAGAGCTTATATCTCTCCGGCTGACAGAAACAAAGTACCTGCCTCAGAAATAAAAATATCTTATTAATATTTCCCTTTCGTTTCCTTTTCCGGCGGTCCACTTTATTTCCACTTTTTTCTCATTTCTACTTCCTCGAAGTTGACGCACAACTTGGTCGTGGTCCTCCTTAAAAACTTGGCCCAGGCAAAGACGCAGGAAGGCCTTAATCTTTTCCCAAAACTTTTAATATAATTTAATCTTTACGTCCGTTTTATTTTGGATAAGTTGAACATTATATTCCAGATACAGGACTTTATACAACTCCTGTCAAAATAAAATGGGGCAAAGGATAACGCGGACGTTACTCGGAATGAACATTGGTGATTGTAACTTAAATGTATGTACTGTAGGCGCCAAATTAGATAGCGAGCGGTGGGAGTAACTCGGCATAGCATTAGATTTATTACGGTTCAAATTTAGTTTACAGTCATTGTTTGTGTAACCTAACATCAATTACAAAGCTTACTAACTAAATCCGTTCAGCGTTACATTTATTTGATCAGAGAAAACGGCTTTTGCACCTACGAAATTCTACTAGCATGTGACGTAAAGCACATTATACAATCTAATATCACAGATATGTAATCTGCGAACAACAGATTGCAATCCTATTGTAACGAGTTATTATTGTAAAGGGTAAATTTGCAAACGTGAAACATGCATACAATGCCGGATTAATCCGACTAACAGAATCTACACAGCTGCACATCCGTATCTCCAGTAATTTGTAGCGCCATGTTAAAAGCACACAGTCTTGTCAATGATAGCGTAAAGCATAACAACAATTTAACTTAATTGGATTTAAAATATGCCTATAGGTATTCTAGTAGTCAACATATTCGGCTGCTCCACTTTTACCGGCTTGTTGGTTTGAATACGGTATATGCTGCAATCTTCGAATGTATTAATTCGATATTTCAATTTCCGTTAATCGGATTGTTACCATGGCAACATCCTATGTACCTTGATCATTTGTTTCTGCTTTGCACACGTTGCTATGGTAACGGACGAATTTAAAAATTGCGGGAATTGAAACGGAAATCTTTCTTTCTGGGATATAATTGCAATGACATGTTCTATAGAAGAATATTGATTAGTTATTTGATACAATTTTATATATCTAACTGTGATTAACTAAATATGAATTCCAGAGAAAAAGAAAGTGTAGATTTTTATATTGGTCGCCCTTCAATAGTATTTATAATGTGCCATTATGAAGTTGTTGACACTGTTTAGTGATGTCATGTGACTAATAAAGGTAAATCGTTGTGAAGCTAGAGTTTAGTTACACAAATAACTTTGGGGGTATGTTTCCTCATTAAACTGGATTTTTTTCCTTGGTACGTGGATCAATTTATTACTTTATGTTTATATTTGTTTGTTGCGAGGTCGGTCTAAATTTCTTATTTCGAATGATTATCAGAAATACATTCAAAATATTCAAACCAATATGACCCAAAACTTTTATGGTCATTTGCACGTAGCAAAAAGAGCAACATGGCTGCTCCTCATGTTATGCGTTACGGCGATGCAGAAGTTACTGCAGCAGTACCAATTTGCAACCTGTTTGGTGAATACTTTAGTTCAAACATTATAAGCGGCAATCTAACATCACATGACGGTGATTTTAAAACATATGCACCTGCCTTCTTAACAATTCACAGAAATCAGGTACTGGAAAAACTTAAGCAATTAGACATACATAAAAGTGATGGCTCTGACAATATCCCTGCAGTATTTTGCCACTCCCCTCGCAATCATTTTTAGTAAGTCACTTTCGCAAAGAAAATTTCCAACTTTGTGGAAGAGATCGTTTATACGATAAAATTGATCACCGCATCTTAGTAACTAAGCTGGTTTCAATTGGTATATGTACATGGAGATTTAATTCGCTGGATAGCATCATATACATATATCGAATCGCAGTCAGGCAATTAAACTAAACGGATACATTTCACGCTTTGCAGATGTAACGTCAGGTGTGCCGCAAGGTTCTCATCTGGGCCCTTTGCTATTTATAATCTACGTAAAGGACATGAACACTTGCTTTCATTACTCTAATTTTTTATTATACGCTGATGATCTTAAAATATATACAAAAGTAAACTCCGTTACTGATCAATTTTATTTACGACAAAATCTTATCGGGTTCTATGAATATTGTATTGCAAACAAATTATTTTTGAACTACAACAAATGTAAAGTAATTAGCTTTACCCGTAATAGAATGACTTATATTTACCCTTATTATTTGGGCACCCAGTTTTTATCTTCAGTTTCTGAGATGAAGGATCTTGGGATTTTGTTCGATTCCAAACTGTTATTTAATAAACATATTAATGCCATTGCCAGTAAGGCTTTAAAAAATTTGCTGTTCATATTTCGCTTAACAAAATCAGTTTCTAATATCAGTACTTTTAAATCACTTTTTTATGCATACGTTTTTAGTGTCATTAACTACGCTACAGTAGTGTGGAACCCTCAATATCGTGTATATACAAATCGTGTCGAATCTGTACAAAAAAATTTACTAGATATATAGGATTTAAATTTAATATGCCCACTATTAACTATGAATCCTTCCTTGAACTTGAATCCTAGAATTACATTTAATTCCGCTTGTTGCTACATACACCACCCGTTCTAATACTTTGTTTAACACACCAATTGCTCTAACGAATATTCATCACAACTCCCCATTAAACAGAATTATTAATACGTTCAATAATACTACAACTGATTTGGATAAATTTAATTGCTCATTACAGAATTTTAAGCGAAAAGTACGTTCCTACGAATTATCATCGGATACATATGTAGTTGTCACCACATATTTTCTATTTTTTTTCTTTTCTTTCTCTCTTCACTTGAGTTACACGCATATATTTTATATGTATACATTTTATTTTTGTTAAATTTCGTATCTGTGTATTGCCCGTTACCATATACATATATACGGAAACTACGCAAGTTATGTTTGGATCTATATATGTATGTAATTATACTTAATAGACCAGATAAATATTTGTATTACCGTATTATTAATTTCTGGACAATTTTCTTTGGGTTCGTCCTGTTCTTGTCTCGAATAAATAAACAAATAAATAAATAAAATCTTTGGAGAGCCAGCCACAGGACTGAACTCTCTTTTCGGTTGTGCCAAAACATTAAAAAATCTCATGCAGCCGTATGACATGATATCATAAACGAGCATTTCGAGCATTTAAACAAGGAATTAGATGGTGTGCCTGAAACCCATATTGCCAACTTTGATGAAACAAATTTGCCAGACGACCCAGGAACAACCAAAGCGAAACGAAAAGTGGTTGTAGGTAACTCAACTCACTTGACTCAGTCCTTGGGCGCTGCCTTTTTTAAGCCCGTTAAAGCAGTCTAGAAAACTATTCTTTTCAACTGGAAGAAAGGAAGTGGAGAGACGAATCTAGTCTGAAAAAGGCCGTATTTTCCTGGTCTTCTTTTAAAACTCGTTGCTGAAATTCAAAAAAATGCTGAAAAGAATAGAAAAGCAGGTTTCCGCAAATATGAGATTTGTCCAGTAAGCAAGGATTGGTGCTGCGTAATTCACCAGAAGGGCCTCCACCCCACCAAGCAGAAATCCAGAAGCAAGTACAAGATTCTTCTGTGGATCTATTGAAAGAAATGATATTTGGGACTGCGCCAAAACCACGAACGACAAGAAAAAATCTTCAAGTTTTAGCTGGAAGGAGTGTTAGTTTGGATAAATGTGAGATAGACTAGATTTGGTTACATCAGATTTATCAAAAACATTAGAGTAGCATCAAGAGTATGTGTAGTGGTTTTGGCAACAGCTTACCTGGTTTAGATCTGGTTTTGGGGGTGGTGGTGGGCGGTCCAACTGCCCTTATAACTACTAATTACTTATATATGACATACTCTATGCACATGTCTGCACTACAGAATAAACAAAGAATCAGAAACTGAATAAGTTTATGGTTCCTGTTGCGAAAGGTTCCCTCATTTGATTTTCTCACAGATTTGTTTTTTTTTAATCTATGGTTGAGTGTTGGCAGGTTAGCAGTGTTTTGTATTTCTATGGAGTAATTCAAATTGTAGCAATACCCTAACATCTTTAATATCACAGATATTTCTCTGGAATCCTAAAACGTAGTCTCACAGACTATTTCTTGCTTCTACTGTTTGAAAAGGAAATGCTTAAACCTGACGAAGGGAAAAATTGCAACGACATTTTTTATACAGCCAACCACTAAACGCTATACAGCTTTATTCTCGCCGGAAACTCCAGTCTGCAACATTGTCTGTTCCTCTCAATCCTCAAGCTTAACGCCCGACGAAATTCTTTTCATTTACTCCCTACATCCAGTCCTCCACTTCGAACTGAGGAAGCTAAGTAATAATCCGCGACGACCTCAAAAATTCAGATTCCCACTGCGTCAACCCTAATCAACCAGTTTCTGTTCCGCCATAGTACGAGACCGAATTTGCTCCTTGAGGCGCATTTAACATTTTTCTTGCTACCGTGGCGAAGTTTCCCGCCCAACCTATTCTAAGTGGCGGGCTCGTACTCGTAAGCGACTCGTAATTAAGTTTAGCGGAACGGCTTCGGGTGGAAACAAACTCGTTTTCATGTAAATCGCGATGTTCGCGTGTGTGCGAGCTTATTATAAAAGTAATACGTATTTTTTTTCCTGCAGGGTGCGCCACGGTTTTCTTCATTACATCACTGCTGGGATGTTGGGATGTGACGTTTGTATAAGAATTTGAAAATAGGGGCACCTACTTTGAATACCGACAGCGTACTTGAGTACCCATGCCGGATTCTTCGTGTAATTGAATGTTGGAACAAGAGATGTTAATTTTTAGAGCGGGATTTTTTATTTTCCTCGAACAAATTTGCTCGCCGTTAAAATTTCGGCGGAAATTTACTTTAAAGTAAAGTTCCAGTCGTGATGAGTTTGTGCTATGTTTAAATAGAAATAAATTAGCCTCTTGTTAGTTGGCGAAAATTTAGGACAGATGGCAGGAGTAGTGCAACATCATACATATTCATTAAAACACATTCCGCTGATTCCCTCTTATTAATAGCATCCCCACAAGCGATCCATCATTCATTTCTACGTTTCTTCAACATCTCAACATCCAGCCGTGAATAAATCACTCATTGACGTAACATTATTTACGTCACCGATACCTTATTCCGGGGATCGGTTGTCATCCCCCCCAACCTCGATTTCCAACTCCGGATACTTACCCCACCCTCCACCTATCGCAAACCCATAGTTTCTATAAATTAAGCTCGACAACTGTAGCCGCTGCGCGACTACTACGTTTGACCCCGGGGACCTCGACTGTACAGAACACCTGATGCCTGGTAGTATTTGAAGTTCTGGCAGCAAAGTCGACGCACACATGTTCCGTGGGACGTTCGTCGTAGCCGACGACAGCGTCGGCATCTGTTGATGTTGTGTGGAGGTACTTCTCTCGTTCTACTCGTTATAGTCCTACATCGGAAAGGACATAATTCACTCAACTCACTCAACGGAATACTGATGAATCTGGTCGAGGTTAAATGCCTGCGGTATATTTTTGAGATATTGTCGTATGTACATTCCGTAAAAACGATACTATCTGTATGAATTCAAATGTTGTTTCAGCTGTATGTATTTTATTCAAGCAAATGCAAATTGTTGCTTTTAAGAAATTTCTTCCAACTGAATTGCAAATAAAACTGCAATTGGCTTTAATGGCCGCTAACTGTTGAGGTATTAATTAACTCGACAACACTTTTTTGGGGTCTATTACAGAGTGTGGGTCGTTATCAGGATCTATCATAATTGTCTTTATTGCTTCATAATGATTTGCATGAAAAATAGCAGTTTCAAACTACCTTCCTATCGAGTGATTATTGGTTGAGGAGGAAGAGGAACACCCGATGTTTGTAAAAATGAATTGTAATGCGACCTTCAAAAATTCATTCCTGAAACTACTAATTAAAGTATTTACTGGAGGAACATAGTTACTGTCTTCTTCTGCAACACAATATTGTCCGTGGACCAATCAACTTGTGTGAATTAAAATCGGGTAAAAGATTTCCAAGTTGCCAGCTGCCTTCCTCATGTATGCTGGAGCATCCCCCGAAAATTGTCGAATCTTCTCTGTTGGAATCGATTCTGGTAAGAAAACAGTTACCAGTTCTTCCCGTTTAAATGTAGAAGGGAAGTACTGGCTGTACCATGTTAGACACACAGCAGGAGGGCTAGTGAAGTTCTGGAGATGGCAGCCAAATGTTAGACATTTGGCTGCCATCCCCAGAACTTCACTAGCCCTCCTGCTGTTTGTTCCCGTTTAAACCTCGTTATTGTGAAATTATTAGCCTTTTCCAAAAGCTTGGATGAAATTGTAAATGCTGTCAACCTGCACGTGATAAAACTTGTATAAATATCTGAGGAGGGATCAATGAAGAAACTGTATCAGGAAACGGTGTAATGCAAATTTTTATATGGCTGTGCACACAGCAGACGTGTACGTCCTTCGTATGTCACAGCATCCCATACCATATTGCCCTGCTGGTGGTATATATGGCTTGGTTGAACACACTACGCGAGTAAACGCTCACCCGGTCGTCAACGAATCAACATTCTCCCGTCACGGACACCCAATTTGAATCTTGATTCGTCGGAAAACATGTGCCTCTACTCGGCAACCCACCTATACTTGGCGTTGACCCAAACGCCCTGATACAGTTCGCGTAGTGAGTGCGCCCTTCATTGCTGCTGGTTAAACGGCTCCAAGTTCCCTTGAGGACGACGTACGCGACGTTACAGTGTGAATAGAAGGGCGTGTTCCTCGCGTGATGTGGTCGCCCGGGGCCGTCCCGCTTGCGGCTAAAGGTGAGTACGTTCTACCTCACTCCATTCTCGCTATGCCTGTTGCACAGCTGACAACGACGGCTCAAGAAGGTGCGCGATCTCAAGGAAAGATACACTCGCCACATGCATCCCTACAATCACTCCTCGCTCAAACTTGCACAAGTAGCGCGATCGATTTGCCATTATGCAACGAATACAATTACATACTAGATCTTCACGCCACACTAAGAACGGCGATTGCATGTTTTGCTTATCGGAGCGGCTCAGTAAAAAATGCCATTGTTTTTTTAAGCTTGCGTCTTCTTCCTTTCTGAAAAGGAGATTACTTCCCTTATATTTTGCTGGTATGCTGATATTGCAAAATGTTAATGTCTTGCATCCGATGACGATGAAGGTCTCTAATGCGATTGTGGATTGTAGTGGGTGACGTCCTTCAGTCAGTCTGCGATCACAGAATATTGAAACCCCCAACTGGCGCTCACTGTTCAGTGTGGGATGTTTAATTTAAATGAATGTCGGAGTAAAAAAGGGCCTGGAAGCTTATGTGACTTTAATAAATAAAATACTTAAAGTAGGCGGACAGAATAAAATAAGCGCCTTTTTTGTTGTTACATCTCATTTTTCAGATTGCGTACAGCATTTCTTTGGTATCCGAAAATCTCTCTTAATTTCATGCATACATCGCCCACGATCCTTTTATCCAATTATACGATATGTCCTTAGCAGTGTGTCTTGTCAGTTTTATTGTAAACCTGCGTATATGTATATTAAAGAATTTCCAGGAAATGTTTTACTTTTATTAAGAGATATTAGAAACCTATTATATGCTACAAAAAATTGAATTTAATGAAGCAAAATTCATATCAGAGAGTTGCTGCTGTTGCAAATAACACGTCCACGAAGTAAATACAACTATTACAGACGCTGTCCCTTTTCTTCGTCACATGCACATAACCATATTAGCACGTATAGAAAAAACCTTGCCTTCGGCGCTAAATGAGACTCTAATGTTCCGAAATGATAGCGCAGATAGCCAATTGGCTGAGCAGACGGACGTCAAAGACAAACAACGTGTATATGTTTGGTTTAGGACGTTATTAGAGAGACCTTCGGCAGAAACATTCTGGCGAAATTCCGGATAAAGTCAAGGAGAAATTTTCGCAGCAGCCAGAGTTGAATATTGGCATCACGTAGGCAATAAACCGTGTCCAGGCTCTAGACCAAATATTACTTTTTCCTTACGTACAGTCGAAAGGCGATGATGATGATGATGGTTTTGCTTTCTCTTCGGCGAAGTGGTATCGGACAGTAGGAGGGGGAAGGAGGCATTCCATCCCAGTGACGTGTTCGTTTGCTCTTCTTTTGTTTTTCCCCACTTCACGAGCTTACGTAAGATACGTGATATTCGCGGCACTCTGATGTGCCGAAACGAACTCTCATAACCGATCTTACGTAGGCTCGTGAAGTGGGGAAAAATGTGCTTTTAAGCGATGAATACCGGGGGAATCTTATTGGCGTTGGATTTTCGCGAAATTTCGTCCTCTCGAAACAGTTTTTTTTCTGCTTGCCGTAGGTAGTGATAGATCGCTGTAAATGAAATGGAAAGAAGTAGAAGAGTCGGTGGTACGTAATATGCACAGTCTATCACAATTATGTTCTTTAAGACGTAATGCTGGGGCTGTTCTCAAATGCGTTTAGTAAATTTGAAGAATATAATGTACCATCTGTTTGTAAGGCTTGTTATATTCTAAGTTGGCTACGCGAGAAATATAGCGCAATATAACAGGTTGAATTCAGTCAAATGGAAAATGATTGTTGGAAGTCGAACTGCATAAATTTTATTGCTTCTACTTCTTTCCTGATTTGTTCTATTCCATTTTTATGCAGAACCTTACACAATAGGTGTATGTGTACATACATACAATGAATGTATTCTAGAATTTTAAGTATGTACATACATATGTACGAAGAGAATTGTCTAGAAGGCGATCTCTAGATATCGGCTAATGCAATATCAATTATGTGGAAAATGTATTATGAGGCTATGTGAGATATCATTAGACTCAGGGTTTTAATTTTCGGAGTAGATGGTGATATGTATTCCGATCAATTTATCTGTCTCTGCTGAGAGCAAAGTATTTAACAGTGCAGCATTATAAACTGTAAAATCATCCAGTAACAAAACCATTGAACACACTTACACAGACTAAATTACACAAGAAGCAGTAGTCAGGTAACCAGCAAAGGTTGAGAAGCTGCTGCAGCTAAGCATCAATTACGTTACAAAAGTATGAGTAATCCGAAAAGAGAATAGAAAAACATAGAAAACGTGAAAAGTGGACACAATGCTAAGAATGCTGAGATATGTAAAAAATTTGGAAAATTTGTGAGTTGTAAAAGATGTGGATAGGCTAGAAAATAACCTAAATACGTGTGAGAACTAAGTTGTGAAAAGTGTAAAGGATGTAACATCAACAGTCATCTTCTTCAAATGTAGAAGCACGGACATGTTGAAAATGAGTAGGTCAGTTAGGTAAGTGCCTAAAGGACTAGGAATGTGGAATAAGTTATGCATGTGGACGATTTCAGAAGCGTGAAAATCGTGCAACTTAGAGAAAATGTTGAAGATATAGAAAATGGTACATGCAAATGAAAGTAAATGTGTCAAATATTTGAATAACGCGAAAAATTTGGGAAACTAGAGAACTGGGGAACATGTAGGAAATACCTACAGAAAATCTGGAAATTATAAGAACGTATCAGATGTGAGAAATTGATAAACCGTGGCCAATATTAATTATGTGGCAAATGTATATATGTCAAATGTCAAATATCAATTGTAGCAGTTATGTATGTAGTAAATGTGTCAAATGTCAAATGCAGCAAATTGACGTATTTGCTGAAATACGTCAAATGTCAAATGTCTAATGCAGCAAATACATCAAATTTCAAATATTAATTGTAGTGAATACGTCAAATGTAGTAAATACATCAAATATCAATTGTAGTAGTTACGTAAAATGTAGTCAATGTGTCAAATGTAGCAAATTGACGTATTTCCTGAAATACGTCAAATGTCAAATAGCTAGTGTAGGAAATTCACCAAATGCAGCAAATAAGTCAAATGGTAAATGTAGGAAATACGTCAAATTTGAAATATTAATTGAAGTGAATACGTCAAATATATCTAGTAAATACGTCAAATATCAATTGTACGTCAAATGTCAAACATCAATTGTAGTAGTTATGTAAAATGTACTAAATGTGTCAAATGTCAAATGCAGCAAATTTACGTATTTGCTGAAATAGATACGTCAAATGGCTAATGTATGAAATACATCAAATGCAGCAAATACGTCAAATGTTAAATGAAGGAAATACGTCAAATGTCTAATGCAGCAAATACATCAAATTTGAAATATTAATTGTAGTGAATACGTCAAATGTAGTAAATACGTCAAATGTCAAATATCAATTGTAGGTAGAGTCTATTTCAATAGAATTTGGCACATTACGTCACCTGCGCATAGAATGAATTTTGGTCAAACGCACCACGTTGCTAAGCAACGACCAGTAGCGGCCGTGCAATGTGGATGTTTAACGAGAAGCGACATTTTATTTTCGATTTTCCGTAGTTCCAGTTGTTTAGCGTTGTGGTGTTGAATTTGGCCTTGTTGTTTGTAAATCTGCGTTCTTTTGAGTTCAATTTTGTTTTTAAATCTACATCGTTGTCGTTAAAGAAAAAGTCTTTGAAGACTACCTACGAAAATGCTAGATATCTACGCTTATGAAATACGTATATTTTTCGTGTGACGTCACATTTTGCGCAAGTTGATATGACGTAATGTGCCAAACTCTAGTGAAATAGACTCTAATACGTAAAATGTCAAGTATCAATTGTAGCAGTTACTTAAAATGTAGTAAATGTGTCAAATGTCAAATGCAGCAAATTGACGTATTTGTTGAAATACGTCAAATGTTATGCGGCTAGTGTAGCAAATACATCAAAGTAATGCTAAATGTAGGAAATACGTCAAATGTCTAATGCAGCTATTACATCAAATGTCAAATATCAATTTTAGTGAGTACGTCCAATATAGTAAATACGTCAAATGTCAAATGTATCAATTACGTCAAATGCGATCAAATGTAAATGTAAAAAACGTACAAATAAAAGAAGAAAATTTGGCTGTTAGGAAACATCAAGATTAAATGTGGAAAATGTTGAGATCACTCCATTGGCATACAGTAAAGTGGAATGACGTGAAAGATGTAGAGAATGTGGGGAAAACTCAACATCTGATGTGTTTCTTCTGGGTAGAGATGAATGAGTAAATTTCGGAAACGGTGCAAAGTGTAAAAAAAAAAACATAAAAAGCAGACAAAAAATACAGATAAGCAGGAAAATACGAAGATGTGATGGGTATGGTATATGTTCTAAATGTGGCGAATGTACATAGAAAATGTGTAGAGATTTATGGACAATGCGGAAAATGTGAAATTTTTAAAACCACTCAATTTTTCTGAGTTACGTAAAATCTTTAAGTGAAACTTTCTGCAGAAATTACGAATAAACGGGGTAGTCCCCAAACAATTTAATTATCTTAAAGGAAGTTGCTTTTGGGACACGACAATAAAACTGTCACTTTTGTAACGATAGTAATTTTCCTATTCTCCATGGTTATCAGTTCCTAAACTGTAAACAAAACTTTATCTCCGCTAGTAGTTTCTCCAACGGTATTCCACGTATATATCCTAAAGTTTTCTGATTTCCGGCAAGCGCAACTTTTACCCCTACCGTTTTGTACCGGCTATATATTAAGTTTCGTGAAAAGTTTTCACTCTTCGTTGTTTCGCTTCTCCTCTCGGCGAGGCGCGAAAAAAGGATTTTCCCACCGGCATCGGCCAGGGAAAACTTTCCGTTATACGCGTCGATTTCGTTAAATTTTAAATTAACGGAATCGCATTCCTGCTAGTGTTCAACTTCCGTAACAAAATCCCAAATAAAGACTACCCATACAGAGATCCGTTTTTGCTTACTTTCAATGTGTGTCACCTTCGACCTACAGCCTTTTAGTCTATTTTCCTTCGTATACGGATCGAAGTTCTTCCCGTTTTTCCAACTCCCGATTCGCTGATTTTTCTCGAACACAGTCTCCACCCCGTTGCAAATTTAAATTAGACTTCCGTCTCTCTGTTGTACTCCGGAGGAAATGTAAAAGTTCGAATTGAGATCGTAATGGCTCACAGTAAATTAGGTCTGTATGCAGTATTGAACTTCTTCCTTTCAGTAAATTAATTGTATGTTAAAAAATTGCTTTGACAAGTTTTGAGATTCGTTAAAGATAATAATGATGTAGTGAAGCTCAACTTGTCGCGAAGTTTAAAGTGGAATCTAAGATGGCACAAAATCAAAGTTCGCAGTTTGAACATTCGCATTTAATTACTAACTAACTGTACATGCATATTAAATGGAAGTCTTAGTAAAGTAAACAGTTTTTGATGTTTGACATTATTAATTTCATACTCCCTTAACATCAATTTTTCGGTCGTGCACGTATATAAGCTCTTTCCATCTCACGATCTACGGTCAACATCAGTTAGTGTCGAGATATTCGTGTTGTCGCACAACCCTGATAATACCACTCTTAAGCGCTTAAAGTGTTCCGATATTAAACAGTGCCAGTTTCTGCAAATAGAGGGCGCATTGTACGTCTTCGTGTGCGATCTAATAGTTAGGTTTATTATACGCTTATCTGCGCATCTAACGAGCTGGGTGCTGTAAATTGTATTTGTTGTAACGTAGTTTATATGCGATGGTGAGACGGAGATAAGCTTGTTGGATGTGAGAAAATTTCCTCTGCGCGCAGAAGACGATGAAAGTTTAAATTAATCGGGACAAAATGTAGTGTAAGTGGGCTTGTCAGCTAGTACAGTGGATTTCATTAGTTAGTAACCGCTTTAATGGTTCACATTCCCTTGCAGATACAAGTCAACATGGAGGCGATGATGGACCTGATCGGACGCGAATAGTCTTTAAATCAGTACATTTCATAGTAGGCAAAAAACTGAAAAGCCAAATGACTGCAAGCTTGGAGCTGACCAAATTGTTTGAAATGATAAATGAAGGCTGCCAAATATAAGAGATAAACTGGGCAAAACTAGTTTTCCAACACTAATAGTGTGGGTGGGAATGCAAACTCTTAATTGTGCTAATTACAAGTCAGTAGAAGAAGTAGTCAGTAAGAATGCTTGATGGGGCGCTACCAGGAGTCACACATATACTTTTTCCCAGAACACTAAATCGTCAAGCGATATTTAACAAGCTAACAAACAACTGTCTGCTCATCATTAAAACTTTAGCCCAAAGAAACACAATCCCAGCGATGAGGCTACTAGGGCATTCGGGATCTGAATTAGGAGCACCTGGAACCGAACTATAATTCCCAAGAAGATACTAAACATCTTCAGAAGCTTGGAGATCAAGATTAATGAAATCTTTTTTGGAGAGAATAGTTCTCCAGTGTTTTCCAGAAAGACAAGCTACTTATGTCGCTCCATACAGACATTGAGGCCATCTTTCTGCGGGCAATAATGAATGGTGGTAGACTCTCGTTTCGTCTTTAACAATGATCAAATTTTTAATACGTTGTAGTGCAATATACTAAATTATACATGTTTCTTTGTTTGTTTGTTTTGTTAAAATTGCCTGAATCTTTTTCATAAAATTTTATAGCCAGTTTCTCAGATTTGACAACTGTATAGACAAATTGGTTGCAATTCTGAGGAATCCAGATTCTGTCTTCTTGTGCGATTTTTAGTGCTCCTTCTTGTTGCATATTTTGAGTGATAAGGGTACCACCTGGGATATTGCTTTTACTGAAGAGACTTAGGATACGATGTACGCTAAGGCAGTCATTTAGTCAAACTGAATCTTTTATGTATATCTTTAAGTTCCTCAAAACTAGGCGAGTCAATTCGAATAACGCTTTCGTTGTTTGCTTAGAGAATAGTAGTATAGAAGTTTTATAGTAGTTGGGTGGTGGCTAAGATTTGTCTTGTTAGACTACCAGGTGTTTCATGTCATAGATCAAGGTTTTTTTTGTTGGTATTACGTTTTTTAATTCTGAATGATTTAATATTTTAAATAAAAGATTTTGGAGACTTTTACATGTTTGGATTCCATGATATTATTTGGTACAAAAACCGATTACCTAAATCTTGAACGCTGTGATCACGCTAGCATTTTTCTGAGTAGATTAAAGAATGCTTCAAGTAAATTAATGCTGCATTCCTTTGTTTTTAGAAGCTACAAAGTTCAGCTTGATAGTTTCCCAAAAACGTTCCTATTTTCCTAAAATAATTCCAAGGAGATCACACGGAATTCATGTATATATTTGTATCTAAAAATTTTGAGGAATTTCAATACCGAAGGCAATAAAGAAATGCTTCGTCAACTGTTACAGAAATATTCGCTAATGAAGATACGCCCCACTCTTTTTTCATGCAACTGTGTCCAGAAGAATTCTTGGAGATCATAATACTGGAAACTAACCGTTTTGCAGTGGAAGAGTGATGGAAGGGATTAGGTTTCAGTATCAGTAGCAGAAATCAAAATATTTTTTACTATTAACTTCACCAATACAGATTCCTGTATCAAAGTGTGATCCATGTTGGACATTCTTTCAAGTTCATATGCTGCTAATACTTTTCAAATACAGGTACAGAAATAAATTATATATGAAAAAGTCGGGAGTTAGTGGGGCTTCAAGGCTTGGGTGAGGGCATCAGCTGATGGTTACCCATCTAAATTTGAAACGTACCAGTTTATTCCTGGCCAAAAAAAGAGTGTGCATAAGGTCTAATTGGTGATAGTGTTGTCAGAATGACAATTAGAGGGACTAAATCATAATTTTATTTGGATAATAATCACACTGCCAACGATTAGTTGCTTGAGCACACGCAAGATTCATCTGGTAGACACTATTAGAGCTAATAGACCATAGAAACGTCAATATAAAGTTGTTGATGCTAATTTACAGAGCCAGGAATGAATAGAATAGAAATGCATAGAATTGTTCATATAATTTAAAATTTTACTGGCAAAATCGCCCAAAAAAGAAATCCAAACTGCTGGACTGGGAGTGTATGCAATTTTTTTTAAAATGTTTTGATTTTGGGGAATAAAACCACTTTGTTTCTTTTATGTAAGTAATGAACTAAAACGCCTATTGTTTAGAAACAAATTTTTCATACATAATTACATTAAAACTCTATCTTTAGCATAAATACCACTAATTAAAGGATTGCTACGCATTAATGTCGTCATTAACAACGTAGTACCTTAGACGACTCTCTCTTACACACAGATATACATACACACATGTGCAGGTACGTAAATATATGTTGATACCGCAAAGTTATAATTAGCAAATCTGTCTTGAAGCAGTTAGCTTCCACCGAGCACTACATAGAGTTGGCCCTTAAACATTTCGCCGAATCTGATTCAGATAATAAATTAATTCGTATACCGCCTAGACGTAACACATTAATTAAGCCCTATTAGTTCAAACATACAAATATATTACGTGTGTATTACATAGTGCCTAGCGGAGCAGCCGTCTTTCTTAACGGGAACTTTATTAAGCCTGTATTTTATCCACTCCCTCCTACATACTTATAGGAATTGTACGGTGGAGTTACTAACGATGAATAAATCTTGTCGCGGAAACTTGTTGTAGCTGCCTATGTAACGGATGCTATTATGTTTGTGTGTTGGTGTTCTGTTTATCAGAGAGATAATGCGTTGTACAAATTCGTTCCGAGACAATTTATTTCACATTTTATTTTGCCCTAGCTTCCGTATTCCTCAATTGTCAAAACTTTATTTGTACCCACGATATATTGCGTTTACATCTCCGCAATACGATTCACCAATTCCGTCACCGACACTGTAAAATATGCTCGGTAAACTTGTTTATTATTATAAATAAACTACCGCAACTAGAACGCGGTACTAGGTGGCTAATATACGGGATAATATTAATATCCCTAACATAATTACACGTGCGTTAGTAAAATAATAACGCGCTTGACCCAAATTTTAAACGCCGGGCAGCATTCGATTCTAGCGCATAACATTACGTAGAATTTCCAGCATTCCAGGTGCGTAGTTGACGCTGCAACGCGAAATGGCAATTTATTTATTTATATTTCTCGTATAAATTGCTGCTGTTCGTCATAAATTTCACGATGTATGGTGCTGTGTTGTGGTGGAGTTAAAAATAAAACGCTAACCGATGAAAATGTGAAGATAAATATTTTGGAAATTTATAACACGAACAGTGTAGTAGCTAGTTGTTTTAATGTGCAGCTACGTTATTAATTTACTTAATTTGTTCATGTTATTGCTGATTAGCGTGTGGGTTTAGCCTACGTATGATATCCTGCCAACATAATCCTATGCATTTATTTATTACCTTGTGATTTATTCTTTATATGTAGGTACCTAGCTAAAATGGTGTTGTATAATATATCGTGCATTTTAATTAACTTAGTTATTTACTTATTAGCGTTAGCAACGCTCATCATAATTACTCTGGCAAACAAGTCCTCATAAAATGCGCAAACCTAGGTATTTTGCAACAATAAAACTAGGTACGTGGTATCTAAAACGTCTATGTCTTTGGCTGCTGATCTTAATTGGCCTGAGACACAAATAAAGTGAAGCTTATCTCCAATAATAAAAAATTGAAGAGAAATTGTAGTACTAGATTAATATCACTAACTGTGGCGGTCAATAAACGCTGCATGTCGCAGGCGGTACATAAAATTTTAATAATGATCAAATAAAATCAGTGGATGGTCGATTTTCAGATTCTCCAATCGAAGTAAACGGTTATTCGGCAACTCATTTTCAATGTCTCCCAAACGGTTAGGAGGAATAGCATGTTTAGGGTTTCGAATGGTTATAAGTTTGTAAACATTTTCACGCGAATGTAAGACATTTCTGTTAAGCAAACCTTCAACTTCAAAACCTGTAGTGAATAAGTAACGGTAGTGGGCCAAAAACTTTAGTACCTCATATAGTTATATAAAATATAATTATAGATTACACTACATTACATTAGAAGTCATTGCAGTCGATCTGCAACAACAATTCTTGGGAGTAATATTTCAGTTAACTAAGGGAGATTTCAAAATCTACCTTAATTTGCAATGCAATGTAAAAAGTTGTCAACAACTTGCAATTGGCAGTTTTTAATCCAGATCTAAAATATTTTCTTCAGTTAAATAAGTTTGTACAAATTAACTAGGTACCTTATCTGACTAAAATATCTTCTGTCGTATGTCAACGTAGTCCCAAGTGCAAAGAAGGCTACCAGAAAGATCTTTATCTTCCTCATTTAATGGATCATTTCTGTTATTTAAACTGGACAGACCTCACAACAAAGCAAGAGAAAACAAGGATCCAGTTGAAACTTTATGGCATATTCAAGCCCAAATGATAATTTGGAACTGACTCAAATAAAATTAAAAGGATGCTAAGAAGCTGAAATGCTCCAACTTAACACTCCTATAAACCAGAGGTAGACTTATGGTAACTGCAACAATAGATGCGTACCAGAAACTGATAAAAAGTAGAAGCCTCTAGTTATCATATCTACCACTAATGACACTAGTGAAAGATGGATGGCACGCTAATGTTCAACAGTTTGGAACTTTTTTCAACTATTAGATAATGAAACAAGGCTGGATTTGGAGACAGCAAATGAGCACAGCTAACTACTTCTAATCTAATTTGTCCGAAATAGGAAGATTTACTTTCAGAAAATTTGTGAGATCCAGATGTACTGTGTACTTAATTGTTATCTTCTAATGGAATATCGGGTTGGCTTCCATCTATTATTCAGAAATGCACTATTTATCAAGTTAATATAATGACAATTGGTGGTGCTAAAACATCTTCCTAAAAGTATTTTAAACGTTAATATTTATGATATTACATTTGAAATAGCTGGTCCTCAACTCAATAACTGCAAAAAGGGAGCCAACCCATCCATATTTTTCGAACCAAAAAGAACTAAATAGTAAATAATCTAGTACTGACTACGTAACAGTCTAAACCGACATTTAGGGTTAGAAAATCTTCTGAATTGTCAGCTGACTAACAGTAAATAAGGGTCTGGATTCTAAATGGGAAATTCAGTAAACACCACTCAACTTTTGCGTAAACCTTCTGCCAAAGCGGATATCGAAACATATACAAATATACAAAACAGCAACGATTTTGCGTTGAAAATTTTGAAATTAGTTTTAGGTAACGTAAATAGTTTCTTGTTCCACAGACTGGAACTAACGATTTGACTTAGGGAAATTGAATAGTCAAAAAACATTTTGGCTGTTTTGTTAAGGTAATTTTGACTTATTTGCGCAGACTTTTTGACCCACCATCTGTGTAAATTGAATCAACGTTAAAAATTTGTTAAAGTATCGAAACCATAAACCTTTTTTCATAAGCTTATGTATGCACTAGGATATTCCTAGGACTATATATTAAATATTCGAAAATGCACGTTCTTAGAACTGAATTTCCTACAAGCTTCATAACCGAACACACCCAATCCTACCTAACCAAGAAAATTAAAACATACCAAAGAAACTTAAAAGCTCTTGGAAGATGGTTACAACGTACCCCTTGTCAGAACTTATTCCAGGACATGATCATAAAGATTTGCAAACCCTTCTTCATCAAACTGGCAAAGTGGTTCAAACCAAAAAGATCCATAATCTGTCAAATACTGCAATGCTACTCGTAAGTGATATGGGGATTGTAATTGAAGATATATGTTGTTCTGCAGCTTTATAACTTCTCTAATAATCATAATGAACTTTTATGGACATTCATCTTATCTTCAGAGACTGAAAGCTACTTTCATACTACCATTGAAGACCTACATGCTACAGCAAATTAACTATTAGATAATGAAACAAAGCTGGATTTGGAAACAGCAAACGGCACATCCAACTACTTCTAATCTAATTTGTCCAAAATACGAAGTTTATTCTGTAACTATATATACACTTTTAAATACTAAACTTATTTTCAATGTCTCTTTAACGGTTAGGAGGAATAGCATGTTTAGGGTTTCGAATGGTTATAATCAATCTGACAAAATATAAAACAAAAAAAAAATAGTGGCCATCATCCAATAAGATGCCATAAGATAATAGCGCCTAAAAGAGCACCTTCTAGCATTAGATGTATGTATTGTTTTTGCGAAAATATAAGGATGGATGGAACGATATTGCCAATAGCTAAAATAAAGTTTCTTCAAATTTTTTGTATATAATTTTTGGGTAGGTTGTGTTGAAGAATTATCTGGCTTCCACTTATTATTATTATTAATAAAATTCTTTAATATTGTGGCCTTTCTTGAGTGACATGATAGTAAGATCCTTCTTCTCTGCCATTTATTAAAATAACTTTTTTATGAGTCTGGAATAGCTTTCTTCACACTTACACGACATTATGTAATATATTGGCGATCTTACAATTAGTCATATTCAGAATGCAGATAAAGAAATCTCTCATCTTATGGCTTCTTATGGCTGCATTGGTGTTTTGTGTTAGACATGGGCAATCCTACTGAATACTATCTGCTGGGTTGCCTAGCAATGCTTCTGAATATGTTCCAGCACCTATAGATGTCTATCCTCGTTAAATCGTTTCTGCAAATTGTTGAATTCAGTTCCAGGATTTGGAACATGTATAACCCAATCCATATTAAGGAAGATTGTGCTAGAATTCCCGCATGAACTATATTTTAGTGCCTAGTAGATTGTTTTACGTTAAACTGATTATAATCTACACACCACCCTAAAATTATATTATTGGATTTCCTACTATATTCCTAGAACGACAATCTCTTCCTCGGAATGAATCAGATCTTATTTAATAGTTATGATAATTTCACCGATCTGAATCGTGCACTACAATGGGGGTGGTACAGATTATAGTAAATGTTCGTCAAGCATAAGTTATAACGTAGATAGCAGCGTATATTATAACGCAAAGATAAATAGTGTAGCACGAAGCATATTACTTTATAACCCAGTACAAGCTCTGTAAGGCAACGAAACACATATGCCTGTAGATGGCGCTGCTGAGCGTATTAGTTTCGTATTTTCGCTTTGCGGTTATCTAATTTAACTCTTGTACTCGGACCTAACTAGGATCTAATACAAAATATATATATTCCTCTAATATTATCTTAGTATCCAATAATGTGGCGTACGGGATTCGCAAGCTCTAAACTGAGTAAATCATATTATTTAATTAACATTTTAATAGAAAATAATTTAACTGTAGAACTACACTGGAATAAACACAAATTTAAAGCTTAAACTAGCTTCGAATGTACACTTACTTACAAAAATAGTATCCCCCTATTTTTACCACATTTCACACATCTCTGCGCTAATGCAATCCATCATACTCCCTCCTAAACTCGTGCATAGATATTTTTCATTAGGTCTCGCTTTCGACACTGCATTAATATTGAGGACTACGACACCGTCGTCCAAAACCCTTCGTAATGGAGATGATATAATACTGTCACAGACAGAGAAATTTGTCTCTACTCCCTGCAGAAGGCTCTCGGTTTTCAATTCTAATGGGTGCCTCATCCATCAAACTGCAATAACAATGACTACGGCAAACTACACTTTGATGAGCGCTCTCTTTTTGTCGTTTTCCGAACTGGCGCTGCTGCGTTTTATTCTCTTTGTTCGAACTGTTAAATACGACGGTCGTAAAAATTCGTTACTGAGACTGGGATTAGTACGAAGTTTTTGCGTGCAATTTTTATGCTTAGTTGAGCGGATGGAATTAATTTTTAAAACATTTTAAGCTAGCAACAATGTAATGCACATTTCATTGGTTTAAACAAATTTTTGTTATTGATCTTATACTCTTTTAGGCAGGCAGAAAATTTGGAAATTTTTATCTGTATGAAGTGATATTTTGTTAATATTTTTCGACACCAAAATATTGGACTGTCAAGCATTTACCGCACAATGAAGGAATGTGAAGGAGGTTTGCCATGCATGAATTAACCGAATAGGGGACGATCTTCACATTAAGTAAGCAGACTTATTCAATTTGCTCAAGACAGAGTTGGGACGTCCACCCGCACTTTAGCCTGTCAATTTGGAATTGAGCATAGGATTGGTGGCAGAATTTTGACTAAAAATGGATTAGAATATCGAAAAAGGAGGAAGCGTCCCAAATACACCTCAAACCCAACTAGAGAGAATCTCCATTATAATATTTTACATTATGCAATTCCGAAATAAAGGGTAACAATGGTTTTTACACATCCAATATTGCAAACTGTCCTGACAACGTAAAATTTGAATTCACAGCCAAAATTGCTGACAAGCTTGCTCACGCAGGAATTTCAAGACCTTACGTTGGGAGAATTAAAGGTGAAGCTGTGGATACAAACGTCTATATTCGCAAGTGTCTACCTAAATTGATAAATTTCATTAATAGTAATCATCCAAATGATGATGTAACATTCTGGCTGGATCTGGATTCATGCCATTATGCTGGAAACACTCAGAATTTGCCATCACTGACTGACCATAACGTAAATTATGTACCTAAGGAAGACAAGCCCTCCAACGTACCTCAGGCGCACCTTGGGCACTATTGAGTAGGAAAGTTTATGACAAGGGTTGGGCCCAAAATGAAGTACAGTTACGGGGTAGAATATCACAGAAGATAAACATACTCTTATCTGACGTTTAAACTTATAGCTTGTATGTAGAAGTATCGCGAAATAATATCACAAACTTATGGGTGTTAGTGTATTAATATACCAGAAGCACAAACTAAAATTATGTGTAACATCCCAAGTTTAATAACGCGGATGTTTATCAGCGTTCTCATACCTTCACGTCGTTGAATATGTCATTAGCACCTCTGATACTATCCAGAAATGTATATCTAAACGATAAGTTTACTAAATATATTCGCAAGTTACGCTGCTCGCAAACAATACCAATGTGAATAGTTTGACAAGGTTTACCGGACGAAATTTTCCAAGTTCAGAATCTCTAGTAATGCACCGGTTTGATAATAACAGAGTTTGCATGCTAATGCATGCAAAGGCCGCTACGAAAACGGATTATTAACTTGTATGCAGGGATTATAATCTTATTGGCAATCTGTAGCCTAAATTAGAATTGATCAGAGCGGTATACCTGCGAACCTGTACGTCATGCTGGGGCTATCCTAATATATTTCCTTATTATTGCTTAATTAATTTTCTTTTTGCTTGATGTAACTTCATCTTACGACTAGCAAGCGGAAAAGTTGGCCCACTTTAGGTAACCACACGGTGTAAAACAACTAATCACTTCAAACTTTGCTAACTTAACGAAATTTATTACCCAACTAGTAAAAGTCACGTCTTACCGCGAATACTGTTCCTAGAATAATCTTGGGATCGTTTTGAGGGTGGTTTAACTATGCAGAGATTTCAGGAGTAATAGCGCGCTGTCTGCGTGATGGTTGATGTGAAAAACTTTTAATGAAATAAACATCGCCTTCACAAGTTTTAATTGACTAAACACGATAGATTTTCATATTAACCCCAGTCCCAGTGAAGAGTTTTAGGAATCTGTGTGTTCATATCTAATATTACGCAAACTCATTACTAAATACCAGCAATGCAAAGAGTTGTCAACAATTTGCAATTTGCAGTGTCATAATTCGGATCTAAAATATTTTCTTCAGTTAAATAAGTTTGTACAAATTAAGTAGATAAGTGCCTTATCTGACTAAAATATCTTCTGTCGTCTGTCAACGTAGTATCAAGTGCAAAGAAGGCTACCAGAAAGATCTTTATCTTCCTCAATTAATGGATCATTTCTGTTATTTAAACTGGTCAGACCACACTACAAAGCAAGAGAAAACAAGGATCCATTTGAAACTTTATGGCATACTTAAGCCCAAATGATAATTTGGGACTGACTCAAATAAAATTAAAAGGATGCTAAGAAGTTGAAATGTTCCAACTTAACACTCCTATAAATCAGAGGTAGACTTATGGTAACTGCAACAATAGATGCGTATCAGAAACTGCTAAAAAGTAGAAGCCTCTAGTTATCATATCTATCACTAGTGACACTAGTGAAGGATGGATGGCACGCTAATGTTTAACAGGCTGGAACTTTCTTCAACTATTATATAATGAAACAAAGCTGGATCTGGAGACAGCAAATGAGCACATCCAACTACGTCTAATCTAATTTGTCCAAAATACGAAGAGTTACTTTCAGAAAATTTGGGAAGATCCAGATGTACTGTGTACTCAAATGTTACCTTCGAATGGAATATCAGATTGGTTTCCATCTATTATTCAGAAAGGCACTATTTATCAAGTTAATATAATGACAATTGGTGGTGCTAAAACATCTTCCTAAAAGTATTTTAATCGTTAATATTTATGATATTACATTTGAAATAGCTGGTCCTCAACCCAATAACTGCAAAAAGAGAGCCAACCCATCCATATTTTTTCAACCAAAAAGAACTAAATAGTAAATAATCTAGTACTGACTATGTAACAGTCTAATCCGATCTTTAGGGTTAGATAATCTTCTGAATAGTCAGCTGACTAACAGTAAATAAGGGTCTGGGTTCTGAATGGGAAATTCAGTAAACACCACTTTTGCGTGAACCTTCTGCCAAAGCCGATATCGAAACATGGTGTATACAAATATACAAACCCAAAACAGGAACGATTTTGCGTTGAAAATTTTGAAATTAGTTTTAATAACATAAATAGCTTCTTGTTCCACAGACTGGAACTAACGATTTGACTTAGGGAAATTGAATAGTCAAAAAACATTTTGGCTGTTTTGTTAAGATAATTTTTACTTATTTGCGCAGACTTTTTGAACCACCATCTGTGTATATTTCACCAACCTCAAGAATTTGCCAAAATTTCGCAACCATAAACCTTCTTTTTTCATAAGCTTATGTATGCACTAGGATAGTCCTAGGACTACATATTAATTATTCCAAAATGCACGTTCTTAGAACTAAATTTCCTACAAGCTCCATAATCGAACACACCCCAATCCTACCTCACCAAGAAGATCAAAACATGCCAAAGAAACTTAGAAGCTCTTGGAAGATAGTTACAAAGTAGCCCTTGTCAGAACTTATTCCAGAACACGATCTTAAAGATTTCCAAACCCTTCTTCATTAAATTGGCAAAGTGGTTCAAACCAAAAAGATCCATAATCTGTCAAATACTGCAATGCTACTCGTAAGTGATATGGGGATTGTAATTGAAGGCATATGTTGTTCTGCAGTTTTATAACTTCTATAATAATCATAATGAACTTTTATGGACATTCATCTTATCTTCACAGACTGAAAGCTACTTTCCTACTACCATTGAAGACCTTAATACAGCAAACTCCTTAAAGAACTGCTTTATCATCCTCTGATCATCTTGGGCATTTGGAATCATACACATAACCAAATTACACCAGCTCTTTTTCGAGAAAAGGGCTTGGTTATCAGCCCAGTAACATGTTTTAGATTATTCCTGCTATATGTGAGTTGACTTTGTGCCTCAAATGTTGAAGACAAATATTCTCTGAATTTAAACTCCATTCATATAACTAATTTTTAGCTTAATAAAAAAGATTAACATTCTAACCAGCGTTAAAATTACATTAAAATATATTTCCGCATAAAATACGTAATAAATTTTATCAGGTGGTGAACAGCATTCGTTCCATCGATGCGGCTTAAGCGAAAGGGTTAAAATCTCAACAGTTGCGTTATTTTTTTCCCCATCTCATGTACCCTCAAAGAGGCGATGGTGAAGTTAGAGCTCGTCGGGGGAGCACTTTGTGGGTAGAGCATTAACGTTGAAAGTACGGTTCAATAATTAATCCTCTTTATTGGATTTGCGGGTTGGTCTTCAGCTTTGCCAGATTTCCAAAAATAATAAATTATTCATCGCTTTAATTTGTACACGAAAAACAAACGTATCCCGAAATATATCCGAATCCCTCTGTAGAATTAAATCGGCGGTAAAAGTTCGAGAATCGATTTTGAGAGTATCGGGAATTAGTTTCTATAAATAATGAATAACATTGATGAATACACATTTAGTGGTTAAATACTGATAACCACCAATTTGCCCGGATGTTTTCCTCCAGAGTGATACCATTTCTTTAACTTCCCGGTCTCTAAGTTTCTTCTTGAGGTGATGATTTGGAGTGCTAAAAAGGTGTCCAATGAAATGCATGTCTGCTGCTTGTCTTCCAAGTTAGTTAGTCTGTCATGACATTTTCGTTGGTATTAGTGTGTCCACATGAGAGATACCCTATTTTATATGGCCAGTTATATCACATTCATCCGACGTTTTCAATTTAGACGCAAAGTTATGGATTTCAGAGCACCTGCTTCTAGGGCTCTAGGGAGGTTGGTTTTCAGCCTATGAACGATAACCTTTACTTCTTTGCTCGTCTGTATACCAGACACGGGATCCGTTTTCAAAATTGGATCCATCAAAGCTTCATTCCTCGTGAATGGGAAGTAGCAGCTTGAATGGTCACTCGTTAAATAACCCTATTTGGATTGATGTGATATACCTACTCAGCCTGAGTACTGCAGTGCTTTTTTTAATGATATGGCATATTTAGTTGAGTTTGTTGTTAGGTACAAAAGATTATAGTTTATTGGACAATCAAAATGGCAGTAATGTCTTGGCTACCTCTTCCAGATGATCCAGGAATAGTACGTCAAAAGATTTCCATCACTTCTTGGGGGCTATTCGTTGTTGGTTGATATTGTGGAAGAGCCTGTAGGAAAAGAAAAATATTTTATGACAGAAGATGAGCAATTTTAGTTACTTTGAAATCTCCACCAAGCAAAGAATGTGTAAAGTCCACACCTCTAATGTTACAAAAAGACAATTTCTGTGGAAACAACTAATGAGTGACCCTATCAAAAACGGGAATTATAAACGAAGCCAGTCATTACTACTAAATATTTTTTTGGAAACATTTAAGCAATTGAGTTCAATAACTGTTCACGACATATTTGTTTCCTTTCTTGTAGTCACTTACAACTTTCCCAAAAAAATATCTGCTGTAGAACTTATTTCGAAACACGTACGCATTACTTCAGGACATAAATTCCACCTAACGTCCCAAAATTCTGCAGTCAACCAGTGTAATAATAATAATAACAATAACAGTAAAATAAAGACAAATTCACGTACATACATATGTATGTATGTACCGCAAGGCAACACAGAATAAACGCCGTCCTACAATTTTTAATTCACGACTCGTCGTACAAATTGCTCAAACAACATTTTACGCTCGCCGCCTTGCATTTTTCACACTAGGGAATCGTATTTACTCCGGAAACGGACCAGTTTCCTGCGTTTACCAACCCGATCCCCGTACACGCCATCATCCGGCGACGAAAGTAATATCAGCGAAATGGCAGAAATCCCCTCCTTTGTCTTATGCCGCCTCTCGCGCTGCACAAACACGATATTAACCTCAAGAACCCCGTAGGACGTGCAAATAAGTCAAGATATGCTAATGATGAAGCGGGGCGGATTTGTCTGTGTATCTAAACGGGTATGTGTGTGCGACAGGATACACAGAAGAACGGGACGATATAACTCCGCGCTTAGCGAGATAGCGCAGTTTATTAGCTGGCGAGAGCTAATTCCGTTATGGTGGAGGAGCCGGGCGTGTATATGTGTATGTGCAAGTAGCGCTGTGAGAACGACGGGGAATATAACGGACGTTGCACACGCTGAAATCTACTCGGTTACAGTGTGCAAATAAGGCGACGTCTCGATGAAATTGAAAGAGATCTTTGCTGAAATTCAGCGCATGTAGTTCTAAAAGGAAATGAGTCGAGTTTTATTAAAATGAAGGTCAAATTTCCGTTTAATTTTACTTAGTTGGAAACACTGTTTACATAGATTGTCTGGTAGCCACTTCATGTAGCAAAATCTAAATATAATTACGGTAAAATCCTCTCCAACAATTCACCACATAATTTCACGATCATTCCCCGCCCGCTGTTCGTACCCGTCCGAAACGAACTACCAACAATATCCATCAGAATCGAAAACAGATACAGAATAAAACGGGCATCTATTTGATGGACAATTTCGCTAGGGCCCCTTTATGTGAAACTCTGTCCGTAAATAACGGGATAGATCAAGTTCATTCCGTCGTATCGTAAACTAGACGACGTGAACTGCGTCGACTGGGTTCCAGAACGAGCGAGCTCCTATACGACCGATTGGGAGTTCTCCTCGTCCCGTCGAGGTTTTCGATTTGCTAGGAAGGAAATCCGTAAATGGAATATAATTTTATCCCGGTGGGATATTGAAAACGATCACGGGACCTGTCCTGGATCCGTCGGATAAATCGGAAAAGTTCTCTTTAACGAGTTATCCACTTATTACTTCCTAATTCCGCTTATTTCTTGTGCTTCTTTTTCGGTTCGGTTTCCATTCTTTATTCGTACCTACCTACATATACTGTTCTACCAAAAATTGTGTAACACAATTTTCCACTACAAATTTTATCGTACATAAATATGTGTCTGAAACGTATGCTGTCTTGATATTGGTGCTTGCACTACGTCGATAGATGCTAATGAAGAGGATAGATTCAGTTAATGAATTGCATTTGCATATTTAATTTGGATTGCAGTATGGAGCTAGGCATCATTTGATGTCAATCTCATGTCATGGTATGCAGAATATACACGCACATATTACCATATTCATAGGTTAATATTGTGTGATCTGTGTTGGAGCTGTCACTTTACAAATTTTGATCCTGTTATAATTTCATTGGTAACGTATTGGTGACCTAGAACTACAAAAATAATTGAGGAACCAAGGAATATACGAACATAACAAGAATCTGGTAAGCGATTATTTTCCAATAATAATAAGTTATTGCACAGGACACCAACAGCTTCCAGATAGTTGGTAAAATGACTTCATAAATTACGTTAGTGATAGGCTGTAAGGGATTTTTGGGCAACTACATAAAACAACCACTTCTAAGTGACGTTATACCGAGCCTGGCCGCTCTACTATAACCTTCGTTGGCCGAGTAAGCTGCTGGACGTGATATAGGTCGTGGGGTCCGCCTCTCTTCTTTTGCAGAATGAGCAAGACTGATTAAAATGTTATTATATTCTGGAATAAGATTTAATACAATCTCGCGTGCAGGAAGCGAGTTATTGCGATTAATGGTCGAATGTCGCCAAAATTAGCCGTGGCTACAGGTATTCCGCGAGGTTCCATCCTGGGGCCACTACTTTTTATTCTATTTGTGAATAATCATCCAAATGTTATAATTGCAGGAAATCTGGTTATGTATGCTGATGATAATAGTTACTGTCTTTCAGATGAAAACGTGGATAGTCTACTTACGAATATGTAGCTAATGTTAAACAATTTTGTGGACTGGTTTAGAAGTATTTATGAAGAAACGGGATACGACAGAGAATTGTTTAGTAATTGTGAAATTCTTGGGTATTCACAGTGATTCTGATTTGGGTTGGTCGATCCATGTTGAGCAGCTGGCGACTACTTTATTATCTCCTCTATGTTATACCATTAATAGACTAGGAAGAATCATTGGCCGAGATGTTTTGAAGCAATACTTAAAAAATAATACGACTTTGAGACTTGTTTTAGACGAGTAGAGTATATTTTCGCTAACTAGGTACTTAACAATTATAAAATTACTTACTAACGAACAATAGATTAACGGTATTTATTTAACACGAACTAATTATTTATCTACACGTTTAACGTTTATTCTTATATACTGCCAACACCTCTGTCCAGAATTTTCGAGACCTTTCCAGGCGCCCTCTCTGGAATAACTGAGAACCATCTAGACCTAAACCATATATCTAAACATCAATCTCGGTCTACGAATAATAGATGGCGTTGTACGTAACACTATTTACATTAGCACAGTAATAAAAAGCGTTCAAATAAGCTTTGCCTCTAGTAGGCCATTCCTTTAAAAACGTATGATTATTAATTATTTAAAATTGCATTAGTTGTCAATTTGACAGATGCATAGTTGACAAAAATTTGCTTTGTAATTTAAAATTGATTTAACATGGTTTTTACTATACAACATGCTAGAAGCTTATTTCCGAAACGGATGTAAGATTGACGGACAATGGCAGTATTTTCTTCAAGATTGTTTAGAAGAATTTAGAAATGAGTTCCCTAACTTCATCTTTGATTATGACAGTTTTCGGCACATAGTGACACATTCCGTTATGGTTTTCAGAGAAACAGGGAGCGTTAAACAGAAATAAGGCGCAGGTCGGGCGAAAAAGCGTACAGAAGAGCTAGTTAATAATGTAAGAGAAAATACAAATAATGCACCAAGAACTTCCGTACGAGCATTATCACAACAAGTGGGTGTATCAATTGGCACATGCCATACAATTTTGAAAAAGGACTTACATTTATTTCCATACCACATGACCTGTTATCAGGAAATCAAGGAAATCAACTACCCCAGAAGAATAACGTTTAGTCAGTGGTTCTTAAATAATTTTGATAATGACCTTCTTGACAAAACCTTTTTTTATGATGAGTCATGGTTTTATCTGAATGGATATGTTAACTCACAAAATGTGAGGATGTGGACTAATGAGAAACCACATAATTTTTTTGTTGAAACCGCACTTCATCCGCAGAAAATTGGTGGATGGGGTGCGATTAGTCGAAGGAGAATTATTGGCCCTATTTTTTTTTAACGGAACCTTAACAGGAGAAAGGTATCGACAAGAAATTATTATGCCATTTATCGAACAGCTTGACGATGAAGAAATAACACAGGGTTACTTCCAACAAGACGGAGCTAGAGTACACACAGCAGGTGAAACAATTAATATGCTGCAGCAATTTTTTCAAAATCGGTTGATAAGTTTAAACACTCAACATCAATATCCACCAAGATCTTGTGACATTACCCCATGTGATTTCTTTTTATGGCCATTCTTAAAGAACTCAATTTATCGAGTACAGATACCTGATCTTGCAGACCTTCAAATCAGAATTGCTGAAAGAATTAATGGAATTGACAATGCGATACTACAAAACGCTTTTTCCTCCATTAGAAGAAGCTGTGAGAAATGTTTCGAACAAGGTGGTGGACACTGTGAACAATTTTTATAAAATTTTGCTTGTTTGTTGGAAATAAACATATTTCATTCACTTAAAAATGTTCGTTTTATTATTTTGACATTTGTCATTTCATTCAAATATCTCATCTCATAATCAACAAAATTCCTTTTAAAATTTAAATAATAATCATAATTTCCAAAGGCTACTTTGAGGTAAAATTTATTTGAATTCTTTGTAGATATTTCTTTAATTTTGTAAAATCAATACCTAGAGAGATTCTTGTAACGAAATGTAAAACAGTCCAATAACTTCATCAAAATCTCAAAATTTGTGATTTTTCTTTAATTTCATCCAAATCCCATATCAAATGATAGAGATCTAATGAATGAAATGTGGTTTTCTAGAAAAGACACATCCTAAACATCGTTTATATCTTTTTCGTCTGTGGAATATTCATATTCTGATATTCTGTGCTATCCATGGAGCTACACTTTTAAATAGAGTTCGACTGACGCAAACAGCAGTTAAAACATTATTTAATTCTGAAATTTCAAACGGAAAGTACATATACACATAGTTTACAAACATGTCCCAGAAATAACTACGAAAGTTGCAATGGAAACAATTAAAATGTATCCGTTGATGTAAAATCGTACAATTTGAATGTATAGCTATACATTTGTTCTCTCAAAAAATTAATTTTTGCAAAAGTTGTTGTTCAATAAATGATTAAAGCTAACTGTATTTTAGGTAACCTAGAAAATTATAATATAAAAAATTGCTATTTTCTATTCCCTAACTCCTGATATCCTTACACTAGTGGTAACATTAAATGATTTAATTTTACATATGGTACTGCTATATAGATGACATAGATTGTATGCATTAGCACTTTTCGACCGTAAAAAATCCTGCAGGCTATGACATTCCCAGCAGTGAGTGAAGTTTAAATTGACTTGTCATCAATTGTTGCAAATCTACGAGTATAAGAGCCCCCATTCTTCTCTAGAGCATAATAAGAAACAAAAAACGTAAAACTAAATGTAACAAAAAAGTAAAATAAACAAGATAGCGAACAATTACCACATGAAGAAAATAGGCAAAATTAAAACGTAAATAATTGTTAGACATGCAATTCTTTTTTGTGTTGCCAATCAGAATATACTTAATAAATCAAGGACGAAAAATGGAACACGGTAATTCACATTATCTGTCAATACTGAATTATTTCAGAAGATCGTATGCGTTGTAGATTGCTCTAACTTTCGCTCTTACCTTTCACCCCTTAAAAACGCTTAATCTAAAAGAATTTATTCTAAAAGAATTTATTCTTCACTGTATACTATAAAGCTATAAAAATAACAATTATCCTAATATAAAAGCGTACAAATACAACAAATAATACGATCTGAAATAAAGTTACACATAAAAGAGCATCTCATAGAATTTATTTCAAGCTTAGGGAAGAACATCTTCCTTTGACGACACTATCCAGACGACAATCCGATGTCCATTTCGAAAAGTAAATATACACTTTAACGCTGCTAAAGTTGACGTATTACTGCATGAAACACAGACATCCTCTCTATACTGGCTGGGGAGACAAAGATGTCGCTTAGGGTCTGGTGTTTTCTATCAGCGAACATCATGCTCTCATGTGGATCCGCCTGGAATGGCGTCACCGTTGGGAAATTTCCAGGGAAGCACACCCAGACTAAGAGCGTCGATTCTTTGATGTTAGATACTGCTAACGCCTACATTCAATTTTTTTTTTTGAGAGAGAAAGATACTACATTCTGCGTAAAACAGTTTCTGCGTTGTTAATTGAGAGAGAGAGAGAGAGAGAGAGAGAGAGAGAAAGAGTAACTAAATATGTACCTAACGATTTTTTTTATTTCTACCTAACAAATTCATTAATGTATGATTGGGTGTACGGGATTAATCGAAAACCTCACTTCGTACGCAATCGGATCTGACAAAATAAATTACATTATGATGATATACGTTTAATGGTTCAATGATGAACGCCATAGCATGTCGAAATGGAATATTGTCAACGTAACACTCGCAGTTGTTCCCACGGTGGATGATAGCCGGTTACAATCTGCGCTAAAACCACTCCGAGTTGCATGTTTAATCAGTTTAAACTTTCCGGTATTACATGTCGACTTATCTTCGCTGATGTTGAAATAAATATCTCGCCACCGAACGTAATTGCAAAATAAATCTAATTGATTTCTTTTTGTCCCCAATACAACCTTGTACTAACTGACAATGTAAAATTAACAATATTATAGCAGAAAGTTTCACGAATGTTGCCGTAGCTTTAGAATTTGATTCAATTTTGACCAATTGGAGCAAAATCTACGACAATCAACGAGAGGAATAGCAAAAAAATTAAATACGAATAGAAATTAGGGAAGGTCAGTAAGTTAGGAGAATGGGTACCTCACAATCTGAGTTAGCTGAATAAAAAAGATCGCATAAAATCGCCATAAAAATGGATAATGTATAGAAATATCATTCACAAAAAAACACCAGATTTAGAACCAAACATACATAGCCAAAAGATTTTAAGATTC
>SMLS01000001.1:0-20668 GCA_004785975.1 Popillia japonica | reverse complement strand
TAGATATTCCGTTGCTCTATCTTATTATCTTCGAAATTACAGCAACTGAATATTAAACTTACATAATTAGTTTAATATTCAACTGATTATAAAACGGTTATTTCAGATAGATACAGTTTTTATTTCACGTTTTCTCCTATTTAAAACAAATTTTATTAAATACTTCATTATAACTATTTGAATGTTATAATGATCTTTTTTGATAAAATAGGTCTTGATAGTATTGACAAAAAATCCCTTAAAATGTAAAATTTGCGGATACTTTATTATTAAAATGGTACATAATTGACAGTATTCTTAATAATATTTAGTATACTCTTTGAGATATAGTTGGTCTAAATTTTAATGCACACTTTACATTTTGGAATTAGTAAAGGTCGTACTTACTTAGTAACATTTGTCTATAACCGCACAATAATACCATAATATTAAAAATTAACGTTACTTATTACTTTCTTTTTTGGGCCTGGTATGTACCTTATATTATATTCCTTGCGTTACACTGTTAGTCCGAACAACAAGGCTAATAAGTTCACTCAAATAAATTAATTAAGTGACTGCTGATTTAAAAGACATTTTCGCTGTTTTTATCAACTCAGTTATATACAGGGTGGCGCACCACATTCCCGTCGGTTTATATACGAGAAACGGTAAAATATTTTAAAAATCTTTTTACTAAGGATTGTGTAGGTTCATTAGGAGCACATTTTAAAATTATTTGGAAATATACAGGGTGATCCAAAAAAAGTTTCGTACCAAAGTTATGAAAATTTAAATGGAACACCCTGTATATTCGTGCATATTTTGATACTGTAGGGTAAATAAAGGCTACTTACTGTCATATTCCCTATACCTTACTCAACCGGTTTTCGAGATATTTTAATATTTTTGAAAATGTAGATAAAAATTTAAGAGGCATTTCTGTTTTACATGATTGAGCTAAATATTTTAAATTGTGTTTATTGTTTATTCAAAGAATTAAACTTTATAACTAATTAAAGTTGATATCTAGAAATTATGTAGGGTATTTAAAAACAAGATTTCCTTTTTGTTGAATGTTATAGGCAAGTAATTCTCTTATGTTAAATGGAACACCCTGTATTTATGACCACATTTAGATTCTAATTTCAATTGTTTTTAAAACTGTACTAGGGTTCCCTATACCCATCTCTTCTAGTTTTTTATAAATTTATAGTTTTTGATTTTAAACATTAATTTGCTACCATTTAATTCTCAAACATAGGTTTTGATGGAATTATTACTCCAAATGGCTAATACCTATTAAACTAATCGTTTGATTGGTTTTGTTTCATAATAATGAAAAGGGCTCTTAACTAAGTTAATAAAACTTTATTAAACAAATAACGTTAAAACTGTACTAGGGTTTCCTATACCCATCTAGGATCCAAAAGTAGGCTCTGACGTTGTTATAATTTCTTCAGGCAAAAAAATTATTTGACAGTACATGTTGGTTAAACTATCGTCGCTCTTCGACGAGGTTGAAGTAATTTCAATAATTAAAAGAACGTACTCTTAAAACGAAAAAGTTGATATGATTGTAGTAATCGGAGCGTGTGACGGAAATTGCTTGCTAGCATCAAGAGTTTATGCTCAAAAATATCTTAACAGGCGTCATCCTTACAGGCGGTCATTAGAAAATTTATTGCAAATTCTCCGAAAAACAGGAAGCGTGAGTTATAAGAAACCAGAAGGGCAGAGACCTGTTACAGGCAATGCACAAAATGAGTTTGTTGTTATCACCCCTCTGGTAGAAAATCCACATACAAGTCAACGTAAAATAGGTGAAAACATTGGAATCAGCAGGCGAAGCGTTTGGAGAATTACGAAAAAAACACAAGTTTTTTCCGTATCGTATTCAATTACACCAAGAACTTTTGGAGCCAGACTACGAGCGACGACTCGACTTTTGCTTGTGGGTTCTAGAAAGACTTAGTGATGACGAAAATTTCTTCGATTTTGTTCTTTTCTCGGATGAGTTATCATTCCACAATAATGGATTAGTAAATAGTCACAATTTTCATTTCAACAGTGACGAAAATCCCCATCTTTTTAGAACTAGCGACAGGCAACATAGACGACGTGTCAATGTGTGGGGTGGAATAATTGGAACGCTGGTGATAGGTTCTTTTTTTTTGATGGTCCCTTAAATGGCGCCATGTTTCTTCGACTTTTAAGAGAACATTTGCCTGTACTTTTGGAAGATGTACCACCTGATATTAGACAGAGGATGTGGGTACAATTAGATGGTGCGCCAGCACATTTTCATATTGACGTTAGAAACTAATTGGATAGGCAATATCCGAATAGGTTAATTGGACGCGGCCCTCAGCATTAGCCAGCAAGATCCCCAGACCTAAACCTCCTGGGGGTATATTAAAGATAGAATGTACGTTATACCACCAACTACACCTGACTTTATGAGAGAACGAACAAGAATAGCGTTTCGTTCTATAGCACCAAAAATTTTAACAAAAGTGAAACAGTCTTTTCAAGAGAGAATTCGTTTATGCATTAAAACTGATGGACATCATTTCGAGCATTTGTTAAAATACTAGTTTTTTTTTTTACTGTTTAATGTTATTTGTTTAATAAAGTTTAATAATGTTTAATAAAGTTTTAAGAGGTTTTTTTCATTATTGTGAAACGAAACCAATCAAACGATTAGTTTAATAGGTATTTAGCCAGTTGTTTCCATCAAAACCTTCTTTTGAGAATTAAATGGTAGGAAATTAATGTGTAGAATCAAAACTATAAATTACTAAAAACTTAGAAGAGATGTGTATAGGGAACCCTAGTACAGTTTTAAAAACAATTGAAATTAGAATCTAAATTTGGTCATAAATACAGGGTGTTCCATTTAACATAAGAGAATTACTTGCCTATAACATTCAACCAAAAAGAAATCTTGTTTTTAAACACCCTACATAATTTCTAGATATCAACTTTAATTAGTTATAAAGTTTAATCCTTTGAATAAACAATAAACACAATTTAAAATATTTAGCTCAATCATGTAAAACAGAAATGCCTCTTAAATTTTTATCTACCTTTTAAAAAATATTAAAATATCTCGAAAACCGGTTGAGTTAGGTATAGGGAATATAACAGTAAGTAGCCATTATTTACCCTACAGTATCAAAATATGCACGAATATAGAGGGTGTTCCATTTAAATTTTTATAACTTTGGTACGCAACTTTTTTTTGGATCACCTTGTATATTTCCAAATAATTTTAAAATGAACCTACACAACCTTTAGTAAAAAGGTTCCACCATTCAGAGTAGAAAATGTATTTCGTCTTTCCATAAAATATCCATCCGAGCCATTACTCCCAAAGAAAAATCGTACCTAAGTCGTAGCCAAATCTGCTTCCTTCTATTCAAACAGCATTTTTAGTTTAGGGATACATTTTTAGAATATTCCAAACGGTGATATAGGGCGCTTGCAATCGCTTGGATATCGTACATACATATGTATGTACACTGCTGTCACCTATTCGATTATCTCTGGCTGAATGTAATCAGGAAAAATGGGGGTCATATTGAGCAAGTGCCGCAACTGATTTTGGGCATATTAAATCCCATTAATTATTAACTCAATTTGTTAAAAAATTATAATTATTTAAAATATATCCCTTACTTTATGATAAACTTGTATATAATATAACCACAGACCGGCCGCTCTACCACACATATGTGGATGTATAACATTACTGAAATATTATTAACTGTTACATAAACACAAATCAATGAGTAAAACAAAATTAATTATGGTATGCAATCTAAAGGAACAATAGCTTTATTCATACTAGTCAGAACAGCAAACAGGTATAAGCTAAAAGTCTGTCTCCATTGCATTAAACTTATCATTTGATCAGATCAGAATCAGACTTAGCAAAGGAATTAATAAATTAATAAATAAAATTATCTCTACTTTTCTTTAACGGATGTAATTTGGTCTATTTAGTCGGTAGTTGTTAATATTATCGTTTTACGTAATATGCAAGTACATATATGGGTTGTTAAACTAGTAGGCCGGAGCCCTAGTAAAATTCATCAATTAATTTATGTACATATCTTCTCTGTGCTTAATAAAATGAAATAGGCCACTATGAAAGTAAAAAAGACTGCATAATAGAGTACATACTCAGATAGAGTCTACAGGTTATTACTTACTTATTTAATCATTGGTAAATAGGCAGGGGCGATAAATATCATTTATGAATAATTTGCATTAAATATAATTGTTACTATTATGCATAATAAGCCCGCCAAGCGTAGATCCAGTCTACGAGGCTACACACGCTTGATTATACACAGACCAACATTAACAGTATAAAAACAAGGCGTACAACAACGCTGATTTTTCTCAGAACCTAGATGGCGTTAATATAAAAGTACCTACCTGGATACTCAGGGAAGATCCCTTTATAAAATAGTTGAGCCTCATCAAGCTCTGTGTCGGGTAATTCTGGTGATCCTCTGGTTAGACAACTGACTAAAACATTATGTGATTACTTTTTTTCCACTGATCATAAACGTGACAGTACCAATACACAACTGTAGTCTACTGTGGTTGATTAAATTTGATATTATCTGAAAACCTGTTTATTTTCATTACCTACTACTACGCATACGGTTTACACTATGTCTCAAACCATCCATCGTAGAATTACTAGTTAACGCATTTGTATTATTCACAAATAGGAACAGAAAGTGTATTCTTGTCTCGATATTCAAGGTCATTTATATACTGTAATTATTGACAGGATTTCAGAAAGCTTTTGTGTAGTACATTACATAATGACAATTTTGGAAATTATTTTTCTTGGGCTTGCCACACTATTGTTTTTACCAAGCGTTTTCAGAATCTACGCCTTCTGTTTTGCATAAGAAGAAATATTATCTACTCGTGATTTATGTACTACTTTTGGCATTATAGTTACTTGTTTTGTATGTTTATCGTTTGATTGCGAGTTCTTACAAAACTCTCACTTAGAATACTTTCAGTACTTATTAACGTCCCATTGTCGCTTAACCCTTCTACCATATTGGAATAATCAAATCTTATCCAACATCTAATTTGTAAAGATATAGGTAACTTATTTTTCAATTTTCTGGGAACGGCAAGATTAAAACTGCGATATCTGAAATAACTGATTGTGCTTATAATTTAATACATGTTTGCAAACTGTATATAATTCATTCTAACTTAATTTGAAATGTTCAACACATCTATATATGTATTATAATAAATACAACTGTTACATTTGATCTGTTCAAATTTATTATTATTGTTAATTTTCAGCTTACATATATTACTTTATAATGATATCACGTCTGTCGTGGTTAAACGTTTTGTCATTTGACGTTTGTAGGACTACAACGTAAGAAATTTTCTCACTTAAATATTACCTCTTACTCGCTAAAGATATTCTATGTCTTATTTAGTTCTCTAACAGCGAATATTGGTATGCCTAAAAAGACAAGATTTTATAAAAATATGCTATATTACTCAGCATACGCTATTCTTGTACCACTTATTTGCACAATCTTCTTCATTATTGGCAACAAAGTATATGATCCAAAGGGCCGTTTGACCCCGAAAATAAGCAAAATTACTTGCTACATAGATCTACGGAAAATAGGTATGTAACACAAGTAATATAAACTTTTCTGGTTAACACCTAGGTTAACAGTGTAGGTTTATTGATGACTCTGCAGCCTTAACTGCAGTGGCTTTACTGTATTACTACTACTCATGTATGATTTCGTTTTAGATGGCAACCTTGGTCTTCTTCATCTTTACATCCCGGTCACAATATTAATTTTAGTTAACATCGTGCTATTTGTGAAAACAGTTAGGTATTTTCTGCATACGAAGCAAAATATGAATAATTTTGCCGACTCTACTGCTTCACGTGCTGGACATAAGAAAAATGTTCACGAAAAGTAAGACTACTACGATTTGGTTTTTAACAATAGTAATATTTTTTAATCGGCTTCAGAAAAATTATAATAATAAAGCTTGCATTACTCATGGGAATAACATGGATATACTACATATATTCCTACCTTAATAACATACAGGGTAGCGACACTATGCAGCACATTGGTGACATTATTGGATTTGCAAATACATTCGAAGGTAATTGGTTTTATAATTTTAATTTTCAATGTTTTAGTGTTTTCTGTGAGCCGCTACTTTGCAATGATAGCGGTTATAATGCTTCAAATATTTGGAGAATAAATATACCCTACTACTGCGCTTGCTTCAAATATTTTATAATTTGACGATCTACTTGTGGTAAATTGTTCGTGTGTCTGTTATATCTTACAGTATTGTTTTATTCTAGGTGTTTATTTTCTTCTCATTTTTGCCGTTAATTGGAGAAAAGTGAAAAAGTTTTTACAAACTAGGAATCTGTTACCCAAAGTTTTCATATCAAATCCTGTACCAGAACCTAAAACCACAAAGGTAACTTCAGTATCTGGGAGTACATGAGGAATAGGGATAGAGAGTCTTTATTCAGCTCTTTATTAGAGCTGTAAAATATGCTTTGTTGTGGCGGACATTCATGTATATCTGATTTAACAATTTCTTTTTCAATAAAAAATATTTTTATATACATGAATGAAGTTTTATTTTCAGCAACTATAATTCCAATTGCGTTGGAAAACGTCAATATTATATTTTGCGTGACAAGTTACTATTAGCAAGGCAAAATGAGAGAACAATATATTCCCCATAATAGTGTCAAATTGGTAGCAAATGAGAAGAATTGCAAATTATTATAGATCTGAGCCGATGATAATTATTTGTCATTTTGGATAAAATATCTAATATTCCAAACTAATTGCTAGGAAAGCAACTGTGTCAGTTAAACTTCAAAATACCAAAAATTTTTAGTGTCAAGTAATAACGCGAGGGGAGTAGGGGACCCCTGACCAACATTTTAAAAAGTCAAAGCAGTAATATGTATAGTGTTATAAAAAATTGTCCAGGCCCTCTTCTTGTTTGTCCTTTTACGGTGTATGTTCGAACTAGCTTGTCCATTATATCTACACCTGATTTTGTTTTCTTGTAGTCAATTATCGTTTGTTGTTTGTTCTATTCATGTTCACAAATTTTGGCAGTTCTCAGGCATAGTTGATAATAATGATACCAATAGTTGAGTGTAGGCTTTCACGACCGTAATCCATAGTAGGTATGTTTTTTCGGGTCTTGTCGCGTAGGTAACTATTCACTGTCTTGACTAAACACTTTAGAAAACTTCTGAAGAAGCTGATAGCACAATCAGCGAAACGTCAAGACAGTGAATAGTTACCTACGCGACAAGACCCGAAAAAACACCTACAATAATGATACCACTTTTCATTTTTTTTTTTTGGACAGTAAGGGGCCAACTTTGCTTGGTTTTAGAATCCAAATTTAGTTGTTGTCTACCATGTGAAGTCATCAGTTCGTGAAACAGCTCTTGTTTCTTTTTTCTAATTGTACCAAGCAATGTAAGATCCTTCGTTTCTAATGTAAAAAAAATATCTGCGGCCACATTCCGACTTGATTTTTCTAGACCCTGAACCATTTTTAAGACGACACGTTATCTTTCTGTGAGCTGCTTTCTTGGTCACACGTTTTGCAAGATTGAATAAGGTAATAACAATTGTAATAATAATTCACGCCATCACATCATCCAACAACTTGCTTGTAAGTCAGTGCCTGTTTTTTATATTTCTATAAAGTTATATATTATTATAAATATTTTTTAAGGAAATTTAAGCGAAGAACTGTCACATTTTTCGTTCTCTCGCTGGTTTTCTTTTTAAAACAAAGAAACAAATGTTTTGGCACTTATAAATATGTGTTTATCATTATCACTAATATGATTGCCATCGGCAGCGGCTATTTCCTCAGCGTCATCACTTTCATATTCTCTCAACCACTTCAATAATGTTTCTTCTGCACCTTTGTGACCTATACCAACCGACCTGCTTCCAGCCATAATCACAGAGCATATGAATAACGCCCACAAGCGATAAACGTGCATAAACGCAGTAAAGAAAGGAAAGGTATCGACTAACAAATACATATAGATAAATCGGTGAACTACCGAAAAACTGAATGCGAACAAACCAGGAAATCCTAGCAAAACTAGTGCACACAAGCGTAGAATGCGGCGGGGTAAATATGTAATTAGGTCACATTTTGAAACTTTGTTTTTCTAGAAAACTAGTATATTGAAAGTAAAGTTCGTGGATAAGCAAAAATATTAGTTTATATGTAAAAAATATTTAGGGTCTCAGCCCCCAGTGAAAATACATGCTACATTTACATTTTCTAGATACCCTATTTACTAAATAAAATTCTAGAAGAACTAAAGAACTATCAATGCAAAATAAAACATTGTCCCGTAAGCTGCATGTTATTAGCATAGTAAATTATTAATTCAATAGAGATTGGATCAATTATGATATCTTCACATTTTTTATGGAACGCAAGCCCTGCGATACAAGGTGCCAAAAACATTTTTATGGAGCATGAAGAAGCTCGTTTCAGTGTTTCAGTGGTTATCAGCTATAGCAGTTTCAAGTTCTATCAATGAATAAAGTAGGACATTGCATAATTTTATCATTAGGTAATTAAACAAAGCGCCGACTGTAAGCCGAGTCTGTAAATTTGTCTGACACAGCGATATCAGAATATGTATACAGGATGAAAATAGGAAACAGTATCGTATCTTGCTGACTATTGAAACAGTGATAACAAATTGAAGAAATTTCATCTAATTTTGCAAGTCCATGTCATAATTCGAAATAGCTTAATTTTTTATTTTACTTCACATTTTTCAATCCTTCTTTCTATTACAAGTTACTAAATTACTTGAAGTGAGTAATACGTTGATGTGTTATATTCAAGGTCAAACTTTATATTTATATTTATTTTCTTGCATGCTTTCCTGTCGCTCGCTTTCTCTTTCCACATTGCAAACACCATTTCTCTCAGGTATGTACTTCTCAACCTCGGCCTTCCATCGCATCTTTGGCCTTCCTTCCGTGTCTACCTAATTAGACAAAGTAATTATTTGGTACGTATTATTTGAAAACAATGGATAAAAAATAATAAATAATAGTCTGACTATATATACGTGGTTTGAGTAGCACCTGCCGTTAAAATTGTCATCATTTTGAGGAAGTTGTAATAAAAGAGTGACGAAGCGTTTTGCACTAAGCTAACTATTAGTTAGTTTAAGTAGCTAGGTAACTAAGTTTATGACAGACTCCTTTAATTGTTAAAACAATAAATGATGATTTCCTTTATTGTATAGCTTTGCAATGAATTGGGATTTCTTAATTACCATAGTTGAAGTCATTTCAATAGTCATCAAAATACGAAACGTTTTGCGCGGTTAGATGCTGTATAGCTGTATACAGGGTGTAAAAAAAATAGACCGACAAACTTTGAAGAAAAAAAGATAAGTAACAACAATTCAAATAAAAAAATAAGAAATTATTAGTGTAATCCTAAAGACAAAATACGGAATAATTACATGAAAATATTACACACTGGGTTACCATAAATATTCAAATCTTGCTCCATTAACTTCGACAAAAGACGACATTGCAATGATTGTCTCACTCGTCCGATTACCGCAGGAATATTTCGATGAGCTGCAGCACTTATCTGGGCTATTATTTCTCCTTTGTCAATGGGAGGCTCATAAATAAGAGTTTTCTTATGCCCCCGCAAGAAAAAATATAACGGCGATAAATCTGGTAAGCGAGAAGGCCATGCGATAGAACCAACTCGGTTTAATAAACACTAAACATGGTGTTCATTAAACGTCTGTTTCAAGTAATGACGGACGGTGGCTGTGAAATGAGATGGCCCATCGCGTTGGAATCACCTTTGTCTTGTTGTGATCAGTAGCACATTTTCTAGAAGTTCTGGCAAAACTTCTTCAAGAAAAATGGGATAAATATTCCCATTCAATCGTAAAGCTAAAATGTGGGGTCCTATGAGACAATTAGGTACGTATTAATCATACCTGCCCATACATTAACAGCGATTTTTTTTCTGATACGATTGAGTACATGTAGCATGGGGATGGTCTCCAAACATGGGAGTTGTGAGATATACATATATTAAGGAACAAACTTCACGATGTGTTTCAGATTGATGTATGTACTATCGAGCAAAGTCTAAACGTCGTGGATCGGTTTCAAAGTGTAAATCATGCGCATATTGACAAAGAAATGCATGTAATAATTGTTCATGAAGAACATTTCATACATTCATGTGATTTGTTCCAATGTTAGCTACAGTTGCACGTGCACTAGTGGAAGCATTGTCTTCTACTCGTGCCAACACTTGCTCTTCAAATATCTTACATTGTTTTCAAATTTTGCCGATCTGATTTTTTACACCTTTTATGTTAACTCAATCATTCAATACTACGTTATATTTATTACTAGTGTAAGTACACTGATTTTTTTTTGATAGTGATCACAGAAATTTCAAATATTTAACACGAGAAAATTTGTATACAATTAGGAAGTACTTACAAATTTGGTAAGCTTTTTTTGACTATTCAGTGAATGGTCTTGTGTGTAAAATAGACTGTAAGTCCGTGAAACTTTTGGGATTTTTCTGAAATTTTCGCTTGCAAAAACCTAATTAATGTGTAAATTTTGAAAGGTGTATCTACTAGTTTCGTTTTTTTTGTCTTTTCCAAGAAAGTCTGTCCAAGGTTGGTGTGCATTGTTAGTGTATTTGCAACATTTCGGGCGGTGCACTTTTTGACAATATATGCCGTAAGAACATAGTATTACTAGTAAAGCAAAGAAAAAGAACTCCACGCTTCAATGTCTAACAATAAGCTCATTTCATGTGTAGTGTTAACAACAGCTCGCAAATAACGTGCGTGTCTATGGTCACAATGAATGGAATACTCTGAATAATTGTTTGCAGTAAAGCTTTCTATTTCTTTACAAATAACTAAAATTTGGTGGTTGGTGGTGATTTAACTACAGGAACATGAAACATTACTTTGTTGTAAATTTAATCGGTTATTTAAAAGCTCTAGTTTTTATAGTTTTGAGCTTAAGCCGAATATTTTTGTATTAGCAGCACCGCACAAAATTGAACGAACGTTATGGAACATTCTGTATAATAATTATAACGCAATCAGAAATTCAGTAAAATTTTTTTCTATAATAGGTATTTGCAATTCTAATGACTTCGAGCAACTAATAAGACATAGTAAGGTCACTGGGTCTTTATTTTAATAATTTTTAAATAATACATTAAAGAAACAATTCCGGTTATGAGAGGATTTGGGCAAATACATCTATAAATTGATCAGTTTGTTTTGAAAGATGCTGCACACGAGTGGTCACATTTTTCTCAGTGCTGCAACCTTGTTCTTCAACTCTAATGTTACAAATAATCTGACTAATTATACACCAGAATATTTGCCAGCCTCATTTTTCTTTTATAATTCGAATGCCTCAAGTGTCCTGAAACCTGTAGAGGGGGATGAAATATTCTTTGACAGTACGCTGTTTCCTCGTTGTTGTCAACCCAAAACTTTGTACGACATCGACAATAAGGGATGCCTAGCTGGTAATGATTCGTCCGCTATTTACGTAGACTTGGGTATAAACATAGATTTACTACAAAGTGGATTGGTATTTTGCAAAGTCGTAGTGGACAGATTTGTTGAAACGAAAAATTTCCGCCTTGAAGACGGAAACGCCACTTTAATGATTGACGGTGATTATGAGGAAAGAGAAAAGTTTTGTATTGATAAAACTTTGCAGCTTGATGATGTGTATGTTGTTAGATTATGCAAAAATGTGAGCTGTTGTAGTAGTGTTAATAAAAATAAAAAGAAGGAACGGTGCGTGCATAAATGTTGTAACGATGGTTTTCAATCAATTGATTATAAATGTTCCTTAAATGATAGAATGGGGATTCATGTTAAAAATTATTCGGATGTTTATGCCAGAATCGGTAAGCCTATAATTTAAAACATATTTAAAATTAACAATGGTTTAAGTGCAGTAAATAGAGTTATCGGTGACGGTAATAGTTTAAGTATTATACTAGAGAGCGACAGCAATGCGTTTGAAAAATAATCGTAATTTGCATGTAATTATCTAATAAGTTTATGGATATTGTTCAAGACAAATATTTCAAAGAAAAGTCGAAAATATAATATTTGGAAGAAAACCATGAGTTGTGGTTGGCTAATCTTCAGCTAATGAAAACAGCTCATTACCCTTTCATACCTGGAATTTGTTAGTCATAAAAATTTAGATTTAACACCAGGTGTTTCTACATGTGCTGTAAATACATGTTTAACATATCAATACTAGCCTTTACAACAAATATTTGGAAGACACTTTTGAATAAAGTTTATCTAGATTTTCATTGCAGGAAAGTAAAGTGGGCTTTTGCAAGGCCGAATATGTCATGTTCGGAAAAACCCACGTCCCTCAAATAAGTTTTTTCGCTCCCCATCGCTTACCTCAGTCCTCGTCACAGTATCTGACTTAGTCGAAACATTGGTTGTGGTACGATGCACATTATTGCATGCTTTCATTTTTAGAGTTAGTAATTATTACATTAATCTTTATTTTTCTTGTAATACTTGGTTGCGAAATCTTTTTTGATAGTGACAATGAGATTTGATCGCATTTTTTAAATATTTTCTTAACTCAGATTTTAAATTTAGAAGCACGTAAATATAAACTATAGTGTACATTATCCTAAGTCTTGTAGAGACGAAGGAATTCATAAAATATTCGTATTTTTTCAGAAAGCACATGTTATGTTAATTACATATGTACTTACCTACGATATCACAATTAATGCCACCCCTTATGTTATTTTGGTTTATCCTTTCGGTTTTTTGATATTTTCAGCTTTTTCTTACATTTGTCGCATCCATGTGATTTGAATGTGGGCTTGTATAATATGTACATACATGTAAATTTTGGTGACCATTATCATCAGGACTTTTAAATTAATTCGGTACAAGTGTTATGACGACCAAATGAGTAAGAACTGTTACAAACTAACGTTTAAGTATCCCTTCTACAAAGTGTTTACGAAAGAGCAACAAATTTATGCCGGAAACTGACCTAATCGCTAACACATGTTAAAAACGGACAACTTTTCAGAGTAGGTATTTAAACAGGACGGAACTTCCTACAACTGCCTATTCCCAGTTCATTCGATTTTCGTATTTACTGATGTAACTGCTTTCATACGTATCCAGTTCTCGTGGAGATCTAATTGCTTTTGCTCATTTGAGACTATCTGTTTCGATATGGTGTCCGTTCTTAATAAGGTGTTACGCTATTCGAGAAGATTCAAAACTTCGCAACCGGAAATCCTCTTTATACCCAGTTTCAATAGATGTTTTGGTTTTATTTTGGTTTCCATTAGATGCACGGCAAAGCAAGAAGTGAAAAACGAGCTTCCTTTCTTAGATACTCTAGTTATGCACAAAAAAACTGGAAATTGACATCTACAGAAAGGGAACCAACACAAACCGTATCACAAAGAGACTGTATCGCGTGTTTCAATAGCATATTATAAATATGTGTTATATTAATAGCACATTAAGAATTGAATGTTTTGTTGCTATTGACTACTAGGATTCAAATAGCGAATAGTACATCAATGGAAATACAATTCTCCCAGAGAAGTTCCACCCTTTCTTGAGGGTGAATATTTATTTTAAAAATTGCCACTTTTTGCTCTATTTTATAATTGATATTGTCTCGATTCGATTTCCTTTTCGGCAGTTAATAAACAGTCGAACTAGATGCGTCAAAAAATAATATTGCGGTTCTTGCTGATGCGATTCCTTTGTCACAAAGTACATCACCATTTCAGCTCCAGAAGTCATATGTAATAAAATGCTATGACTGTTGGTTTGTGTACATAATTGTGAATAAGGCGATACTTAATTCAACTCCATCCACTTTAAAGTAATGTTTTATGTTTTTCTTTAGCATTCGATTCACCTTGAACATAATACTTTTTGTTACCAGTATACTCTTCTGACATATTGCTTTTGTTCATTGCAAATATTGTGTAATATGTCCAGATATATCTTCTGATACGACCAACTACCAAAGCAAATGATCCCACGATGGTTTTGCTGTGTTGGAATTAGATTATTTTTGGCATTACGTGTATTTCCTCTTTGAATATTTTAACCGAATTGTGTGCCTTTATTTTGTGCAACATTTTGCCCCGCTTTTTCAGAATTGTGCTTTCGTAGTATTCGACTGCTTTTTGGTCGTGTCAGACTATGTATACTCTGTTTGTCTTTGCTGCCACTTGCATATTGATAGCTTCAATATGTATTATGTCTCATTGCATACACATATGTTGAAAAGAAGTATCCTCTTCTGGTTATGTAAGATACTTTGTGCTTTACACTTCTTAAGTTTAGAGTGGAAAACTTCACTATATCTACTTAAGTAAGCAATTTCAGCAGATTATCAGTCGCTATATCCATTTTTAATTTGCAGTATTTTTCAGCAACAATTTAATATAAAAGGTGATCTGTTCTTGAGTATAAGTGATGTCATTAAAAATTTATGATATGGGTTTTAATTTTTCTAACTTTATTTAAAACAGTGTAGTTAGTTCCTTAAGTTATTTCTTTTTCAGTTAAACAGACATATTTTATGAAAATTCTCAAGGTTTTTTATTCATGTATCTAAATAATTAATGTGTTATATATTTTCTTCATAGCTCTTGTGCTTAGGTGGCGGTATACCGTAATGATACAATATTGAACACACATCTTAATGTAAGAATCTAGATTCCGTCACAATATAATATTAGTAAAAAAATATAAGTTTCTACCCGTCTATTGTGAAATAACCTCAACATTCCTCAAGGGTATTAGAGAAACTGTATGATTCAGAATCCACAGTTGTAACAGTTTTGAAACAGCCATTAGATACCTCAGAAATATAATTAGTAATTATGTTATAAAGCATCGCCACATTAATTACGTCGCGGTCAAAATAAAAATTCAATATTAACGTTTTTTGTTATGGGACTGTATTTGCAATTCTAATGACTTCCAACAAATACGATGGAGAAAGGTCACGGTACCTATTTTGAACATTTTTCAAGAGGAATTAGAAAAAAAAAACGATTCCGGTTTTGAGAAGATACTAACGTATGACCGAATATATCTATCTATGATTAGTTTGTTCTTAAAGATGCTTCAGACGAGTGCGCCGACTTTTCTCAGTGCCGTAACCTTGTTCTTCAACGCCAATGTTACAAACAATTTGACTAATTACACGCCAGAATATCTGGAAGCTTCATATTATTTTTACAATTGGAATACCTCGGGTATACCGAGCCCTGTGGAAGAGGATGATATATTCTTTAAAAGTACAATGTTTCCTAGATGTTGTCAACCGGAAACCGTATACGACATTGACAATAAAGGATGCGTAGCCGTTAATGGTTCGACCCCTATTTACAAAGAGTTGAATATAAGCATAGATTTAATAAACAGTGGATTGCTAGGTTGCAGAGTGGTAGTGGATAGATTTGTAGAAACAAAAAATTTCCAGGTTGAAGACGGTAATGCAACTTTGATGGCTGACACGGAATATGCAGAAAGAGGACAGTTTTGTATTGATAAAACTGCGCAACGTGATGATATCTATGTTGTAAGGTTATGCAGAAATGTCAGCTATTGTAGTAGTGTTGAGAAAAATGAAAATAATGAATGGTGTGTGCATAAATGTTGTTACGATGGCTTTCAATACGTTGATTACAGATGCAGCGTAAATGATAGAATGGGAATACATGTAAAAAATCATTCGGACGTGTATGCCAGAACCGGTAAGCTTATAGTTTAAACAATAATTTTTAATTACTAATTCATTAAATTGGGTATTGGATATAGTTATACTCCACTTTTATAGAATTTTATGTATTGCACGGTTCATGCTATTGCATTGTAGGTATTGACAAATCAAATCAAATTCTGTGAGCCCTCTTTATTTATTGGATAATTTTTTTCTTTTTCATGTAGGTGCTATAAATATAAAGTTTTCCAGTTTCTAAATGTAGATACTCGACCAAATCACCTTGAGCAAACGAATAATTAAAGAAGACCTAACACTCCTAATTTTCGGGATCTTCCCGTTTAATGTTTTACAGATGAACTTGTGCGAATTGCTTTTCATGAAAATGAATCGTGCGTGTTGATTTGATTGATTGGATTTGGACACTGGGCACGGATCAGGTTTTTATGTCATCCCCTTAACACCGCCGCCTAGGACTTATTGTATTATTCCGTACCTAGTGAGTTTCTTTACATAAACAGGTTTGTCCCCTTTACTACGTTTAATAGCCTGTATGGTAAATCTCTTTCCGGTCGACCTGTTGGTTGGTTCGTTTGTTCCAAAAATGACTGTCTCCGTTGTATCAATACACCGCATTCAAATACAATATGGTAGACTGTTTCCTCCTCCTCATTGCATCATCTGCAGATAGGTTCATCTCTAAAGATTCCAATTCTATGCAGATATTTCCTTAGACAGCCGTGTCCTGTTCACAGGCTCGTCACTGCTCTAAGCTGTACTCGGTGAAGAGCTAGCACATCCGCTGCTAACTGCTGGGATGGCTGCCTCATCATCCGTTTGCTGTGTAACTGCCTTTCAACGTTGTTCCAGTGTACCTGGTGTGCTTTTGTAATCCACTCACTTACTGCACCACATATTGCTGTCTTAGTTAGCGCTAGACCCGTTTCTGGTCCAGTGAATTGAGTTGCAGAGCCTCTTCGTGCGAGCTTGTTTGCGACTTTATTCCCTGTTATGCCCCTATGCCTCGGCAGCCACACCAAAGTGACTTTGTTGTGTTTTGTCAGTGTTTTTAGGTTTTCCTGGCAGTCCCAAGCTAGCTTCGAGGTTATCTGATAGGCTGCTAGAGTTTTTAGGGCCGCCATTTTGGGTTTGTAATCCCAGTGGTTATTCTGGTATGCGCCGAAGTATTCTGGGTTCTCCAGTTTTCACCGCATTTCAGTCTATGTGCCCCTATTCTTGCCTTCCCCCTTATGTAAATGTCCAAGGGGGGCAGGTTTAGCATGGTCTCCATAGCAGGTGTTGGCGTGCTTTTTGTATCACCAATAATACACAGGCAAGCTAACCTTCTGAACCTTTGCGAGTTTTGCAATCGCTTGCTTCTGTGTAACTTTAGTCCACCAAATCAGGCAGCCGTAGGTTAGCATAGGTTTTACTACTGCAGTGTGGAGCCAGTGCACCATGCATGGTTTTAATCCTCATGTTCTCCCAATTGTCCTTCGGGTGGCCATTAGTGCTCGTTTGCACTTGTCTCTCATCTGTTCAAGATGTTGATTCCATGCACACTTCGAGTCGAGTACCAATCCTATCCTAATATACGTATTTAGTTATTGTGTTAAACTTGGAAAAGCGCATTTGGTCATTCTGTCTGTTGTGTGTAGTTTACCGAAATATATATACAGTGTAGGGAAGGTGAATGCTTTTAACCCCTAAAATACTAAACCTGTATGTTTTTTGTTTCGTGCATAAGTGTGCGTTTGGTTGGATTTGCATCTTTCCAAGCTTAATCCAGATATGAATTTGTTTATTTAAGGAAATGTATGGCCTTCTAAATATTTTCCAAAAAATAAAATTCCACAAATTTTTTTTCAGTGCCCTAATTATTTTACTTGTGATGATGTCATAATAGCGAATATTGTTTAATTATTCTCACTAATTGTGAGTTTATTACAATAAATTAATTCTGTTTAAACGAAATGATAATTAGGTATAACATATTCTCATAGGGATTATTTTTCTATTTTCATTGATGCAAAGATCTTATTAATTCGAGAAGTAAGCAAAAAAAAATCGAAAAATAGCAAAAGCAGTCAACTGACCGATGTGTGTTGACAGGAGCAATGTTGCCTTTTCAGTTAAGAAGTGGGAAATTCAAAAAGTCACGGACATATTGACCCACCCTCGTATGTATATACATATAAGTTCCCATATTTTAATTCCAAATACTTGTTCTAGTTAAAGGCCAAAATCAATTTATTTTATCGATCTTCAAATAGAAAAACTGTAGTAATTTGAAAGTTATTAAGAATTAATATGTTTACTACTTTTATTGTTCTTTAAGATTTGTTGTTGTTTGCCATTTTCTACTTGTTGTCCTTCGCAAGCTATGATATTTGTTAAACATAACAGAAAAAAGTGTTTGTTTATTTATCTAGCGTATGGCATATACACTAACAATATTTATAACTCATGACGAGAAATTGTTGACGATGGATTGTGATTATAACTGAAATTGTTGGTTGGGCTATTGCCTCGGGTATCACAGCACGGACAATATCCACAACAAAACTGTGCACAACAGTTTTCCCCTACGTAAAAGGCCTATCCAAAATCATGAGAATAGGCAACAAGTACAAGATTAGAGCATCCATAAAAACGACTAAAACGAGCAGATCAACGCTAACCAAAACCAAGCCGTACAACGTGAACCAAAGAACGAAGGATTATATGTATATACCAAGTACCATGTGAATGTGGACCAACATACATTGGTAAACAAGCAGACCCGTGTAAGTGAGAATCAGAGAACACAAAAAATTGGTTCGACCAGGGGAAATGGGGAAATGACGGTTGGCAAAACCTTTCTGGGAAGAAGATCACAGGATTGAATGGGACAATGCGACAACCCTTGCAAGAGAAAAATATTATACAAAACGAAAACTAAAGAAGCAGCGTATATGGCCACAACACCAAATGCCATAAGCACACCAAGCCTGGATATGATTGAGATCTGGTTACCTATGGTTAAAAATAGCCTAAGCAAACAAGCTGCACCACGACAAGAGCCAGAAACTAGTGACGCATAAAAAATCTGCGCAGGCTTGGCGTATCCACATTTTGCGCATACAATATGATGTTGACATGTATTGGCAAATGATAAATGTCATGTTGTTTGTATATATAGATTTTTCCACCTGTAGCATAGAAAAACAAGTTGTTGAATGAGTGTCAAAGGAAATCAGAGCTACTCTGATTACGGCAGTAGAGGAACCGTCGAAACGTCGGATTGTATTAATCCTACAAACTATGGCAATAACCCAACCAACAATTTCAGATATAAACATTTGTCAATTCTTTACCTATGTGTGTATGTATATACCGGGTTCTTTTTTTATTATTACACATATGCACCTCTATTACACATATGCACCTCCCCTATGTGTAATCATAAAAAGATAATTGTCAATCCATTAGCAGCATGGTAGGCAACCAGTTGTCTATCAAAAATAAAAATACATACATAAGCCTGTTTGACACGACGTTAAATTTACGCAAAAATTTACTAGAAAATTTACGAATAAATGATATGACACGTTGCAAAGAGAAAATTATGTAAAGAAATTTACTACTAAATTTATTCCTAAATTATTTAGAACCTATCCTAAATGTATCAGTAAATCTGCGCGATAAAACTGCGCACATTGTTCCATTTATGAAGATATTAACAGATACAATGTGACTGCTGAGCGGTTATCCCCACCTCATGTCTAGTAGTGCCCGGTTAGTAGCGCGCGAAAAAGAAGCGGTTATTAGTGCACAATAAATAACCATAACATTAAAATTAGGTTGTAATATCCTTTAGCGCTTAAATTCAATAGTTTTCTAATACACGAATTGCAAGTATGTCAAAAAAAGTAGAGTTGGTAAATCCGTTAAACTAAGACACGCGTGGTTCTAATACGTCAACACATGAGTGTATGACTGGTTGCCTTCTATTCTGCCAATGCATTGACAATTATTTTTTTAATGTTACACATAGGGGGTATGTGTAACAATAAAAAAAGAACCCGGTATGTAGTTACGATTTGTAGTTGTCAATAAATTACTATTATTATTATTATTATTTATACCAGCTAATAAGTATATTACGATTTTATACGTTTAGTTTGTAATATAGTCCGTCGCCTCTGGTATCAGTGTCAGTCTTCGGGATTTCCAAGTTAACCCCAAGGACATTCTGGATGATGCGCTGTATCGATTACCTTTCTACACCACGATTTTACTCCGTCTGGGTCTGGCCCAATCAAGCATATCTGCACATCTGCCATGGTTAGTTCTTACTCTGTTCAAAGTAACCCAGTCCCCATGCTTCAGTTCTTCAGTAGTGTATAGAACTGTAGTCAGGAAGTCACCTTGGTGCTTGTCTGACTGCCAGTTGTTCTAGTTCTCTAGCGTTACGCTGAATGCACCACAAGGAGGCCAACTAGAGTTGCAACCCGTGTATTGTGCTTCTACTTATTAAAGTACGTGATACAACTCTTACATTATTAGAAGCGCAAAAAATGCACTAGTACAGCGCAGTATGGCTTCCTTCACTCAAAAAATAAACCAGTTATAATACCAACAAGGTAAATTTTAATTTTTCGGAAAAAATCTTGCAAGCGGTGCAACCTCATCTGTATAAGGCATAATGGGGCACGCCTTTCTCCATTTAGCCAAATGCGCACTTTTTATGATGTTTGGGACCCCCATACAAATAATGAAAGAAGAATTCACTTACAATTTACATATCC